>CAUYLG010015712.1:0-108937 GCA_963573385.1 Cacajao melanocephalus | reverse complement strand
TAATTTGGTGAGACCATTTTGGTAAAATAATAAAAAAAATTTTGCATAGCCTGCTGTATAATAAGGTGGCCAGCTGCTGCTTTTTTTTTTTTTTTTTTTTTTTGGCAGAGTTGGGGGTGGGTACTGTGTTATCATTACTATTCATCCTTTTGCTGTTTCCACATTCACAGTGTGAAGAAGTGATCTTGCTTCACACACTGGTATATTCATGCAATAAACAGGCTACAGCGTTGATTGTGACTCACGCTAGAAGGCATTTTTTCTCCTAGTAATATTGTAATTCTGTCATAACATTGTTTGAATAAAATAACTTGGAAATAATAGTTTAATATCAATTTTATCAATCTCATGATGGTTTTTAAATTTCTCTATACAAATATAACTCTTGAAAATTTTGTTTTAAAAATTATTTGTGTGTTTATTGGAATTTTTAAAGAAACATATATAGATTACATTTACTAGACCACCTAGACTGTCATTGCTTCTGAAATTTAATTAATGAATTGTTGCAAAAGGAGAAAGAAATGAGAATGCATCTTTCTACCCATTGCCTAAATTTGGGAAAAAAATGATTTTACATAGAAAATTAGCTGCATGTCAAATCATTTCTCTTCTACTAATTAAAAAGTTATGGAGGCAATTTAGAAATGTTAAAATTAAAATTCCAATCTTCCAAAATTTGACTTTGTGTCAAAATGAATTAGAGCTAGAAAATTTATAATTAAAATTACCACCTCAATTTTGAATTTTTAGGAATATACTGGATTATGATATTGATATCTAAATATAGAATTTATTTTACAAAACCATTTTAGAAGATTTTTCTAATACTTGTGAAATATACCATTTTATGATATATACCTCTTAGCACTTTACTTTTATTTAGATTTTATACTTTTATATTACTAATATCCAGAATCTACAAGAAACTCAAACAGATCAGCAAGAAAGAAACTCCCATCAAAAAGTAGGCTAAGGACACAGATAGACAGTTTTCAAACGAAGATAGACAGATGGCCACCAAAAATGTAAAAAAATTCTCAACATCACTAAACATCATGGAAATGCAAATCAAAACTAGAATGTAATACCACCTTACTCCTGCAAGCAGTCATAATTTAAAAATCAAAAAATAATAGATTTTGGTGTGGATGTGGTGAAAACGGAACACTTCTGCACTGCAGGTGGGAATGTAAACTAGTACAACCACTATGGAAAACAGTGTGGAAATTTCTTAAAGAACTAAAAGTTGATCTACCATTTGATCCAGCAATCCCACTACTGGGTATCTACCCAGAGGAAAAGAAGTCATTATATGAAAAGGACACTTGAACACACATGTTTATAGCAGCACAGTTTGCAATTGCAAAAATATGGAACCCTCCGAAATACACATCAGTCCATCAGTCAACGAGTGGATAATGAAAATGTGTGTATACACACACACACACACACACACACACACAGAGCATATATACCATGGAATACTACTCAGCCGTAAAAAGGAATGAAATAATGGCATTTGCCACAAGCTAGATGTAGTTGGAGACCATTTTTCTAAGTATAGTAACTTGAGAATGAAAAACGAAACATCCCGTGTTCTCACTCATAAGTGGGAGCTAAACTGTGAGGACACAAAAGCATAAGAATGATGCAACAGGCTTTGTGGACTTAGGGGGAAGGGGAGTGGTGATGGGAGGATGAGGGATGAGAGACTACACATTGGGTACAGTGTACACTATTTGTATGATGAGTGCACCAAAATCTCAGAAATCACTACTGAAGAACTTACTAGTGTAACAAAAAATCACCTGTTCCCCAAAACTATTGAAATATTAAAAAATGAAAAATTTATTATTTTAAGCCAAGAAAAGAGAATAAAACTGATATACAATTCTAGATGAAATCAGGTGACTCATTCAGAAAAGAGTTATCTTTAGATTTTTCTTTGTTTTTAAAAATATTTTATTATTTTTTAAATTTTACTTTAAGTTTTGTCTCTCAGCAGGTTTCTAAACTATCACCTCTCATTTGACTTACTCAGTTCTTGTTGTATCAGCATATACTATTTGAAGTAATGCAGTAATTACTTTGAAATGTACAATAAATGATTAACTACAGTTACACGCTTGTGCTATTGAACAGTAGATCTTGTTCTAACTGTATTTTTGTACCCATTAACTACTTGGAATTGAATTGGATTTTTCGTTAACACTAAAAAATGACAAATGCTTGAGGTGTTGTATATCCCACTTACCCTGACTTGATCATTGCACATTGCATGTGTCTATCAAAATATCATGTGTACACCATACACTATTTACAACATGTATATGAATAATATATATTCATCATATTTATGCAACTAATATGTATTTATAATAATTAAAAAAAATTGAAGATTTTTTATATAATTGATAAAATGTATTTTGTTTTATTTGCTTCAAATTGAACATATATTACAGATAAAACTTTAAAGCCATCATATTCCCTTCTCAAGTCAAGCACTCTGATTAATTGATGAATCTGGCCTATGTTTTATATTTCCTAAGAAATAGTTGTATAAATAATATGTAATTCTCAAATGAGTGTTGAAGTTTAGAAACTTTCTCATCTGTTTATTGGCCATCTGTCTTCCTCATCTTTTAAAAAAATATTCTTTGCACATTGTGTAGTATATGTTGTGATGTAGTACCTTTGACTTTATATAGTAAGATCATGTGTATGAATTTGTCTGTTTTTTTTTTTTGGCAGGATTGGGACCTCTTTTTTTTTATTATGCTTTAAGATCTGGGGTACATGTGAAAAACGTGCAGGTTTGTTACGTAGGTATACATGTGCCATGGTGGTTTGCTGTATCCATCACCCCATCATCTACATTAGGTATTTCTCCTAATGCTATCCCTCCCCTATCCTCCCAACCCCTAGTCAGTTATAAATCATCTCTCTATTTTTTTACATTGATCTCTTCATGCATCCATTCGCTGACACAAACTGTATTAATTGCTACAGTTTATAATATATTTTTATATCTGATGGGGTGTTTTATTTTTGAACTACCATTTTCAGAATTTTAACTATTCTTGTGCCTTAGTAACATGAAGATGGGATTTTTTTCTTAAGGGCTAAAGAAATAACGTACTATATATTCCAAGGGTCTGTAAACATTTGTTTCAATATTTTGTTAAGGGTAGACACAGTTCAAGTTAAATTAGTTCAGTACATTTACACTAGTACAATTTAAAATGTCAGATGTTATGAGACTGCATTAAAGAAAATTTAACAATTATTTAAATTACATCAACATTTATGTTTTTCTTAAACATGATAAATAGTTTTGAAGAATTGGGAATGGAGAAAGAACTTGTTCACTCAAATTAGTATATCATTTTAATAGAGCAAATATTACTTCTACCCTATTACTTCACCTTGGATACAGAAGTCACTAAAATTCTTCAACTTTGTATTCTACAGATATATTTGTGGAGAATATAGAAATATGTATTCTGATGAACAATAGAGTATTGCAGGTCTGCTCTGAAATAATGTATTTCTGTGTTAAATTTCATTTATCAAATAGAAGAGTGGAGACAGAAATATTCAGTGCAAGTCCCAAATTAAAAGCAGTCATCAAAAAGATATTTGTGCATAAACTGAAAAGTGAGGTTGGAAATAGTCTAGCTGTGTATTATGTTGATTGCTTTATAAGATGATCAAATGACTGAGATAGGTTAGAGAATGATCAGGACATTATTAATAATCAGTCCAGTACAGCAGGCGTAAACTATGACCACCCCAGGCAAACTGGCTTATGTGAATACCCAGTGTAATAAGAGCCCACTAGGTAAGGATTCAGGTAATCAAACTAACATTGATTGGGCATCGATCAGCACTATGTGTTATTGTAGACTCCTTTTTACTACAAGTCCTAGGAAACACTGTAGTTTCTCAGGAAATAATTAAAGCCAACAATTGAGATAATGAAGTAAATGTCATAAGACATATGTGTTTACATTGGCATCCTTGGACTTATAGTCCAGTCTTCATTAATTTTGTCAGTTGGTTTTGGATGTGATTAGACCTTAGTGCAAAGAAAAGTATCAAGTAGGGGGAAAATGCAGTTATAGTGTACTTGTATAGTGCTTCAGTGCATTTTTGTAATATTTCATTCTAAAATGCTGATAAATAATCCTTGAGGGCATACAAACCAGGTACTGATTTTTCCATTTTGGACATAAGGAAACTAAGAATCAAAGTGATTAAAAATCAGTCAATGTTAAAAAAACTCCCAGTGTCCTGCACAATGTTAAGTATTTTATTTAGGGCTTCACTAATCCTCAAAATAACTCTCCAAGTGATGTTATTATCTCTATTTTACATATGAGTAACCGGAAACTCCATGAAATTAGTTAACTTCCACAACCTCATATCTAGTGAGAGTCAAATCTAGAATACAAAGCTAGTGGCTTTTCATTATTTCACAAACACTTACTTGCCACAGATAATGCTGCTAGTCAAAGACAAAGGCTCAGTGTAAACACTGGTTTTCTGGCTGTAAGGCCACAGCAGGGTCTGTTGCATCTTATAGGCTAGCTAAATATACCTAGTCATCATACCTCACAAGTTTTGTGTTTTTCTGTTAGATTTGAAGCAACTACATTGAAATAGGTTGGGTAAGACAAACTCATATAGCTTAAGAGTTTTTTGTTTGTTTGTTTGTTTTTTAACTTACGTACTTTACCAAATAATTTTCCTTTGTTTCTTTTCTTCTTTTGACAATGGAAGTATTATTCCGTAACCAGAAGTGAATCTAAGTTTTATGGGGCTTCAAATAACAAAATGTTGGGTTACTACTTTAGAAATTACATTAAAGCACTACTGAAAAAGTTAAATACAGGGACTTAGAAGGGGTCTGTGTCGGCTGGGCACAGTGGCTCATGCCTGTAATCTCAGCACTTTGGGAGGCTGAGGTGGGTGGATCATAAGGTCAGTAGTTCGATACCATCCTGGCCAACAATATGAAACCTTGTCTCTACTGAATATACAAAAATTAGCCAGACATGGTGACACATGCCTGTAGTCCCAGGTACTCAGGAGACTGAGGCAGGAAAATCACTTGACCCTGGGAGGTGGGGCTTGCAGTGAGCCGAGATCACACCACTGCACTCCAGCCTAGTGACTGAGTGAGACTGTCTCAAAAAAATAAAAAAAATAACCAAAGGGTCTTGAGGCCTTAAGTGTTTACTTGTAGTTTTGTTTTATTTTGGAATGCCTAAGTGTGATTTTCGGAAAGCTGGTATACAAGTAAATTTAGGAATAAACCCAGCACATTTATGATACAGTTTGACAAACTGATCAATAAAATCTATCATTTCAGTTTGTAATCAAAAACTAAGATAAATTATCATGATAATGAAAGTTACTGATATTTATAGCTAATACTTTTTTAGGTCATTTATAAATAGGATATAGATTAGACTATAGTTGTTAATGATATATCACACTTGGTCTATTATCCCAAAGTTTTAAGACTTTAAATGAGATTTCTTTATACTACTGCTATTTAAAATAGTACCATTAATTATTTGTGAACATTTTTCACCCACACCCAGCCCACAAACCCAAAGGTGAATTATTTCTGAGGGAATGAGATATAGATGAAAAATATGCATTAAGCACTAATATACCTAATATAGATGACGGGGCGATGGATGCAGCAAACCACCACCATGGCACGTGTATACCTATGTAAGAAACCTGCATGATCTGCACATGTACCCCAGAACTTAAAGTATAATAAATTTAAAAATAATAATAACAAAAAAAAGTTTACCCTGGTAAAATGTGTGTATCGAAATGCAAATACAAGTAACATCTTTCAAGACTTGATTTGTGTCTTTCTTTTTATTCTTAATGCAGTGATCAATAGAAAAGAATAACGTCTCGATAGATTTCACTAAATATCTGACATTCTTCTCCAAAAATCTTTAGAAATCTATTAAAAATATCCCTTACTCACATAATGATTTATAATAAAACTGCGGGACTGGATGAATTGCTAGATGATTTTCATCACAAAAAATATTTTAGTTCATTTTAAAACCATATCTTAATATCCAGAGCTTAAAAATAATGTGCAATGATTTGGGGGCAATAACTTTGAAATTTACCAAAATTGCTTGGTTAAAATTATTTGCTGTTATTCTTTTCTATATTAGTTTTTAAAAATAAATGTCAACATATACAATTTCCTGAGCACTTTACAGTTTTAAAAGATTCATTGGTTTAAGCTTCAACAACTTAAAGTATATACTTTCATAAAAATATTTGATGAATAATAATATAGGGTAGTATAAAACATATTATTGTATCAGCATAAATCACTTGTAAAATGCATGATGCTGTAAGTAAACATTTTAGCCACCCATTTTTCTCCAAATAATGATAAATAAAATGTAATGAAAGTAGAAAAAAGAGGTAAACTGAAAAGGAAATATAAATAACTTTTGGGCCAGAAATGGTATAAAAGCATGGAGACTTAGGTTATTCCCTGGTAGCTTCTGCTGGGGAGTGATCTAGGGTAATTGCCAAAAATGTGTTGCATGGTAGAGGACTGAACTCAACTACACCTCACAGGAAGTTTTTTAAAAAATTGGTGCAACTACTATACAGAGCTGGGGCTTAAAGCTACAGAAAGGAGCAGAGAAGGCTGTACAGCAAGTGTTTTGGGCATGTGTCTATGGCACAGTGATTTGGTTCTGTGATACCTCTAATCACGTTGGACTGGAGCCCTGGGCTTTAAGAAACTTTGTTCTGCAGTGGGAGAGAGGGATGGGAGTATTGTTGAGTGAAGGCGACTGCATACCCGCCACAAAGCCAAAGGGGGAGTGCAAAGAAAGACACAAAATTCGCTCAACATAATTGAGAAACAAAAAGGTAGACACTACATTAGGAAAGCTAATCTATTAGTGATAATCCAAAGACTCACCTGATGGTACCTGGGTTTATCCTAATGAAACACAAATAATTTTTATAATCAGGCCATTAAAATTAATGTGTATAAAATAATATCCTAAAATGTGATGAAATAAAAAAAATCAACAGTGAGTTTAATATGAAAAATAGTTGACTGGAAATTTACACTACAATGACAATCTCCAGAGAGAAGGTCAGTTTTGGGCTGGATAAGGGCACAAATTGCAGAACTAAAGAAATAAAAAATAAAAATAAGATCTGAGTATTCAACCAAAACACAGTAAATTGATATGAATAAAAGAAAAGTTTAATAGAGAAGTTCAGACTCCAATACACATGTAAAGGGAGTTCCTAAGGTAGAGAGAGATTTTGGCACAGGAGGAGCCATAAAGCAGTTATGGTGGAATTTTCCAGAAGAAAGGAAAGATGGAAGTTCTTCACCTAGACATAGGATTGTGCTAATATTGTGTAATACTAAGGGTAATGAGAATCAGAACTTCAAAACAAAGAGAAAACAAATTACTTGAAAAACAAATGACGGTAACTCTGACCTTAGATTTCTCATCAGCATCAATAGATGTCAGAGGCCAAGAGCACAGTATTTGTAAAGGTTTAAGATAAAGAACTTTATTTTTCTTTTGAAAGTAAAGACATTAATAAAGTTATTTCCAGGCATTTTAAATCTAAGGCAGTTTAACACTCACTCTCTTTTTTATAAGAACTACTAAGTGTTATTCTTTAGAAGGAAGGAAACAAACTTGAAATGAAAGAGAAAAAGAATGTGTAAAAATATGGCAGTAAATATAATTAAATATTGATCCTAGATTAATAATAACATTTTGAGACGTTAAAGATATAAAAAATGCTTTATAATATTGACAAGGAAGTGTTTTGGAAGCAAAAAATAAAAAGAAAAAATCTCTTAAAAGATGTAATATTCATAAACATTTATACACATGACAACATAACCTTACTGAAAATTTGTAAGGTTTATTTGTAGAAAGTTTATTAGATTGATTTAAGAAATCTACAGTTTTCTGAGCCCGATTAATATAAAGTGAGTGCATCTTTTTCATTCACTTTCAGAACATTGTGTATACACTTATAAGTGTACAGACAATCACTGACTTACAGTGATTCAATTTAGGATTTTCTGACTTTAAAATGCTATAATCTCAGCACTTTCAGAATCCAAGGCGGGCGAATCCCCTGAGGTCTCATGTTCAAGACCAGCCTAACCAACATGGAGAAACCCTGTCTCTACTAAAAATACAAAAAATTAGCCATACATGGTGGTGAATGCCTCTAATCCCAGCTACTCAGGAGGCTGAAGCAGGAGAATGGCTTGAACCTGGGAGGCAGAGGTTGTGGTGAGCTGAGATCGTGCCATTGCATTCCAGCCTAGGCAACGGGCAAAACTCTATCTCAAAAAATAATAATACTAATAATACAAATAAAATGGTGTAAAAGTGATACACATTTAATAGAAAACTTATTTCAAATATTCATTCAACTGTATTGTTTTTCACTTTCAGTACTGTATTTAATAAATTACATGAAATATTTTACACTTTATCTTATAATAGGCTTTGTGGTAGATTATTTTGCCTATCTTGGGCTAATGTAAGTATCCTGAGCATATGATTTTGGATGAATAAAGTTTCTCATAACCAAACTATAAACACTTATGTTTTCAACTGTATTTAGTAAGTTTAAACCACTTTAGTCAACTGGTTTATCAAATCCCCAGTATAGTCATAATAACGTGGACTATAATGCTAGAATAATCTTGTGAATCAGTTCCTTTGTATAGAAAATGAACAATCATACCTAAAGCTGAAGATTTTTAGGATTGGAGATATAAATGTTAAGTTCCCCAGAGAGTGCCTTGTAAAGAGGAGACATTAATCACAAGAAGTTATCATCATTGACTCTAATCCTCACAATAAATTGCTGAAATAATTATTACTCTTTTAATTTTCAGAGGTGGTATTTAGAGAGAGTACTTTCTAAGATAACATATGTATGTTTTTTGTTGTTTTTAAGATTTGGCTTAGGTGTCAGTTTCTCTTCTAGGTGGGTTAACCTTCTCAAATACTCTGAAGGCACCATTTGTGAAAATGAACCCTGTACCAGACAGGTTGCATATTGATATAGTTTTTTAAAAAAATTATTTAAGACATATGAGTGCTCTATTATCCAGGGAGCTACTTACCAGAGAGTCTATGGTTTTATTCATACCGGTGTCTAGGACATAGAGGGTACATAAAAAATACCTACCAAATTGAAATGGAAATTGAATGAAAGAATATTCTGATTTCAGCTAACACAGTGTTTTTTTTTTTTTAATTGTACTTTAGGTCTGGGGTACATGTGCAGATTATGCAGGATTATTGCATAGGTACATACATGGCAAAGTGGTTTGCTACCTTCATCCCCCCATGACCTATATCTGGCATTTCTCCCCTCATTATCCCTCCCCACCCTCCCCACCCCCACTTTCCCTCCCCTAACCCCCACTTACTGATTGCAGTGTGATGTTCCCCTCTCTGTGTCCATGCGTTCTAATTGTTCAACACCTGCCTATGAGTGAGAACATAACGGTGTTTGATTTTCTGTTCTTGTGTCAGTTTGCTGAAAATAATGGTTTGCAGATTCATCCGTGTCCCTACAAAGGACATGAACTCATCATTTTTCATGGCTGCATAGTATTCCATGGGGTATATGTGCCACATTTTCTTTATCCAGTGTATCGATGATGGACATTTGGGTTGGTTCCAGGTATTTCCTATTGTAAACAGTGCCACAATGAACATATGTGTGCATGTGTCTTTATAATAGAACAATTTATAATTCTTTGAGTATATACCCAGTAATGGGATTGCTGGGTCAAATGGAATTTCTATTTCTAGGTCCTTGAGGAATCACCACACTGTCTTTGACAATGGTTGAACTAATTTTCACTTCCACCAACAGTGTAAATGTGTTCCCATTTCTCCACATCCTCTCCAGCATCTGTTGTCTCCAGATTTTTTAATGATCACCATTCTAACTGGCATGAGATGGTATCTCGATGTGGTTTTGATTTGCATTTCTCTAATGACCAGTGATGATGAGCATTTTTTCATATGTTTGTTGGCCTCATAAATGTCTTCTTTTGAAAAGTGTCTGTCCATGTCCTTTGCCCACTTTTGAATGGGTTTGTTTTTTTCTTGTAAATCTGTTTTAGTACTTTGTAGATTCTGGATACTAGCCCTTTGTCAGATGGGTAGATTGCAAAAATTTTTTCCTATTCTGTTGGTTGCCAGTTCAATCTAATGATTGTTTCTTTTGCTGTACAAAAGCTCTGGAGTTTAATTAGATCCCATTTGTCAATTTTGGCTTTTGTTGCCAATGCTTTTGGTGTTTTAGTCATGAAGTCCTTGCCTATTCCTATGTCCTAGATGGTTTTGCCTAGGTTTTTCTCCTAGGATTTTTATGGTGTTAGGCCTTATGTTTAAGTCTTTTATCCATCTGGAGTTAATTTTAGTGTAAGGTATCAGAAAGGGGGCAAGTTTCTGCTTTCAGCACATGGCTAGCCAGTTTTTCCAATACCATTTATTAAACAGGGAATCCTTTCCCTATTGCTTATTTTTGTCAGGTTTATCAAAGATCAGATGGTTTTAGATGTGTGGTATTGCTTCCGAGGCCTCTGTTCTGTTTCATTGGTCTGTATCTCTGTTTTGGTACCAGTACCATGCTGTTTTGATTACTGTAGCCTTGTAGTATAGTTTGAAGTCAGGTAGCATGATGCCTCCAGCTTTGTTCTTTTTGCTTAGAATTGTCTTGGCTATGCGGGCTCTCTTTTGGTTCCATATGAAGTTTAAGGTGTTTTTTTCCAGTTCTGTGAAGACGGTCATTGGTAGCTTGATGGGGGTAGCGTTGAATCTATAAATTACTTTGGTCAGTATAGCCATTTTCTCAATATCGATTCTTCCTAACCATGAGCATGGAATGTTTTTCCATCTGATTATATCCTCTCATTTCAAAAGGACTGAAGCAATTTTACGTATTTATTCCTATTTTCATAACTTTAAAGTGTTTATTATAAAGTAGTTCATTAAGCTTGGTTCCTTTTTCTGGACTTCACATACTAAAATACTTCCAATACTTTCGGTGAGGTGATACCAAAGAGTATTCAACACATAGAGTTAATTATATTCCTAATAATAAATTTGGGCAGAATTCTTTGTTTGAAACTAACAGGTTCTGATAGATAAATTCATTGCATCTTATTCTTTAAACAAGAACGGCAACAACTAAACCCAGGGATACAGGAACATCTGTTACTTTATAGCACAATCTAACTTAACTAAGTGTTAGCAAACTGAAGTACAGTTACACCTGCCCTAATAATTAGACAAGAGGTATATACAGCATATCAACAACATCCCTTTGTTTAGTTTTGGTGAGATCTACATACTTACGCAGTATTCTTCAAAAGTTTATTAAAGAGACAAATATGTCCCTTCTCTTCAATGCCTCAGTTCCTTAGCAAATCCTTTCTTCTAGGATACAAAAATAAATTGTATCTATCTTGCCTACTTTATCTAAATATATTAAATTGAGCCTGACTAATGAAGTTTTTGTTATATTAACAATAATGTTTCTTCACACAGAAAAGATTACCTTGGAAATTTTGTAAAGCAAAGCAATTGTATAAAATTAAACTCCAAGTCCTCATAAAATGAATTGCTGTGTTTGATATAAGTCAAAATTTCAAAATTGTGACGATATTTAGTCATTCATTCCAAAGAAAGCTTTGTAAAACCTTTATCAAAAGGAATTTTGCATGAAAATAACAGTACAAAATTAAATGTTTCCTCAGTAATTTCAAAATTAAACATCAATATATGGTTGAAAGTGTTCTGCTTTGCTAAATATTAACATCATTATAACATAAAAGCAATTCATAGTGACCAATACATCAGAAATATTATTTTTAAAATGAGAATTCGTGAGAATTAAAGATTAAATGAATGGGAAGGCTAATCCCTCGGTTGGATATTAACTGTTAAAGACAAAGCCTTAACATTGTGTATTTGGTAGTTATTTCTGTTGTTGTTGTTCATGTTGAGACAGTGTCTTGTTCTGTCACTCAGGCTGGAGTACAGTGGCACAAACATGGCTCATTGCAGCCTCAACCTCCTAGGCTCAAGCAATCCTCCCACCTGAACCTCCTGAGTAGTTAAGACTACTAGCACACACCACTCTGCCTGGCTAATTGTTTTTCATTTTCCACAGAAACAAGGTCTCACTATATTGCCCCAGGTTGGTCTCAAGCTCCTGAGCTCAAGTGATCCTCTCCCTCTGGCCTGCCAAACTGCTGGGATTACAGGAATGAGCCACTGAGCCCAGCCTGTGTTTGGTAGTTATGACAGACTCATCGGATGGTAAAATAAAGAGCTCACTAACTTGGTAAGCAAGGTTTCTCTTCTATTACTAGATATGTGAACTGGGTTATAATGGACATGACTCCCTAACTTATTCCTGGTGTGTTAATGTGGATATCTGATATCACTCTTCATTTAAAGTATTAATTAAAAATATAAAGTCAAATATTTTTATGTTACTCACATGAAAGATTATTTATATTTGAGGCAGTTTATATAACATCATCACCTTATCTTTCCTATTGATTCCTGTCTGCAATAATGTATTCCAATTCATGCACTAGTTCTAACAGTTCTAACCACATGATATATCCCAATCTGTCTACTTTTATCCGTCTCACTGTTACTGCCCTAGTCCAATCATCATCCATTTCTCACAAGGACTCTCACAGTGATCCTAACTGGTGTTCCTGCTTCCTCTTCTCTCCGTAATCCATTTTCCATACATCAGCTAGAAGATTATTTTAAAACACTCATGTCTTTTAAAACTCATGTCCCTCTCCTCTGCTTAAAGGCATCTAGAGATTCCACACAAAATTGAACTTTGCCTGTAAAGCCCCACATGGCCCAGGCCCTGCCTTCCTCCGTAACCCTTTCTCTACTTCTGTCCTTTCTTCTATAACTCTGGCTTTCTCTTTGTTTTTGGTTTGTTTTGTTTTGTTATTGCACAGCAACCATTTTATTAAATAATTAGAATGTGCCAAGCTCCATATTAAATACTTTACATTCTTCCTTGTACTCGCTTCCGTCAATCCTATTGGACAGCTTTAAATAGCCCCAGTTTGTAGACTCAGAAAAATGGCTTAAATGACTTGCCTAAAATTATGCAGGTTGCAAACAATATTTGACTCCAAAGCTCCCACTTTTAACTGGATTTTAGTCTTAGTTGTTTCAAGTGCTAGGAGATATCGAGGAATTTAGGATTCTGAATTCATACAGTGTATTGGACAATGACACTGTTTTCAGTTGAATTTAATCAACAATTATTTAAAATCTACTTGTGTCTGGCCTTCTTTTTATTCCTGGAGTTTGTCAGGCTTATTCCTAACTCAGTATTTTGCTGAAATGTTCTTCGCCAATGTTTTCATATGTCTGGTGCTCCTGCATACCTGGGCTTTAGTTCAGCTGCCATCTCCTGAGGACTTCCCTGGCCACAAAACTTAGAACAGTCCCTAAATAGTCATCATGACCAAATAATTCACTAGCACTTCACCTTGCTTTCTGGTTTTTTTTCTTCAAAGCACTTACCACTCTCTAAAATGATCTTTTCCATTAATTTTTAATGTGTTTATTCTGTGTCTCCTACTAGAAATATAACCTTCTCATAGGAGGCATCTAATTTGTCTTTCCACCAAACCATGGTGAGAACATAGCAGAATCTCAATAAATAATCTGCTAATTGAATAAAGAGCCCCAAAATATATGAGTGCATACTGATGTTTTATGCAATAAGGTTCTATGTGACCTTTGATAAGACAGCAGCATGCCTAGATATTAATAATTTCAAAAACATGGCTCTATGAAGGACTGATTATTTAGTTATCTGGATCAAATAATTTGCTGTCAGGTAAGTAGCTTAACCATTCTCATCTGAATACAGATGAGAACAAAGCCAATAATGTAGCTTATTATTTATTTTGAATTCAGCTACCTACATAAACCATGACAAAAAAAATCTAGAAACTTATTTTAACACAAACAAAAAGAAGTTTCAGGGAAGCCAGAAAGAGGTGTCCCCAAATAAGAAATATGTATGAAGGGAGAGGTTAGATTTTGGGAAACATCTTTTGGAATTCTCAATCTAATTTGTATCTGGGGAAAATTAACAGATGTCAAAAATAGACTTTCACACGTCTTGTAAAGTCCAATGGTCTATTACAAAGTCATTTAACATGTCCATGTGCACACACACCCCCCAATGACACAGCCCTCTCAAGGATGTCGGTCTTATTTAACTCCCCACCCCTTGAGTATGGGCTGTACTAATTGGCTTGTTATAAAAAAAAGCAGAGTATGGAAAGAGAGGAAATAAATGTGACTTTATAACGTAAAACATGGCAAAAATTGCCTTGTTCAAGTCATCGAGGTTAGCAACATCAATGGTGAGTCATGTTGACAGCAGATAATCTTGTTATTAGTGATAAGAATAGTATTTCACCTCTGTGGTCAAGCTTCCAAGACTCATAACCCCATTGTTACCATGAGAAAAATTTCAGACCATCTCAAATTGAGGGGCAGCTACAAACTAACCAGTATCCCTCAAGACCATCAACGTTATCAAAAACAAGAAAAAAACTGAGAAACTATCAAAGATTGGAAGAGGCTATAGGAGACCTGGATAGTGGATGGGATCCTGGAACGAAATAAAAAAGGGCATTAAGGAGAAACTAGTGACATCTTTGAGTGTGGAGTTCAGTGAATATAAGGTAATGTGGTACTGGTGTTGTTTCCTTCATTTTAATAAATGTGCCATGGTAATAGAGATGTTTACAATAGGGGAAACTGGGCATGGTGTCTGCAGACTCTGCACTCCTTTACAACTTTTCGGTAAAGCTAAAATTATTCTAAAGGACAAAGTTTATTTTTTTTTAAAAAAGGAAATTCTATGTGCAATAATATCAAATATATTTACTGATATGCTCAGGGAAAAGTACAGTGTATATAGATGCAGTCATAAAAAGACTGTGGGCACAAACTTGCACGTACATAAAATCTTTCTTTAAAGATAGCTAAATCACTTTTGTAAAATGTATAGCAATAGCTTATACTGGAATACTAAGAGTAGCATTAATACAGGTCTTACCGCATGTCAGATATGATTCTAAGTGGTATATATGGATTAACTCATTTATTTCTCACAAAAATCCATAAAAATCAGTATTATTATCTATGCCGAAGATTTTCAATGTGACTCCTGGCATTATTTACTAATGTGTTGGGCATTTCCCCTTGGTCACTTACAGCCTATTCAGATGAAATTTCACCACCTAAACTATGACTTTATTTCTCATCCTCCCTCCATAATATTATGGAAAGTTGGTAGTGGGCCCAGTCATTTAGTATCTTCTGTAAAAATTTACCATTCTATCAATAATTAGGCCACATGGAAAATACACACATGAAACTGACCTGTCTCTGCTAATACGCACGCTTAATATAGTTAGAATGACATATAGCGATCGGAATATCCCCCAAGGATGCCAACCCCAGACACCAGACCATCTGAAAAGACTATATCATAACCTTATTTTAATATTAAATTTTATGTTTTGTGTCAATGGTAATCAGGGGTTCTTAAATTGGGATACATGGACCCCTCCAAATGGGTCTGCACATAGAGCTTGGATGGGAAAAGTACATCTTTGTTTTCACAGGCATCTCACTGAAATCTAGCATTTCCTTCCGTTATAAATACAGGCATGATACAAGTCACCGTAGTATTCACAGATTACGTTTAGGCAGATATCTCCTCATATGAACTAAAACATCATGAGATTAAAAAATACAGCTGATGTTAGACTCTCTCCTAGATCTCATTACTTAATGTAACACCAATACGTATCTATTTATCACAATTTTAAAATCTTTCCATGATTTCAATATAATTTACTTTTCTTATATTTCATTTTACACATTTAAATTTTTCCTCCTGAGAAGGGGTAATAGGGCTTCATCAGTCTGCTAAAGGGGGTCAGAATGAGAGTTTAGTACATGACACAGAATGCATCTGCTCCACTTGTTTTGAAACCAATGAAGGGCCCTACTCAGCAAATGCTTGTGGGTTGAAGAAGTGAAAGAAATCCTCATTCCCAATTCCTGTTTTATGGTTTGATTTAAAATGGTTCACTCTCCACTTCTCTAAGAAGAATTCAAAAGGAGTTTGCAAACTAAGACAAGGTATCGGGCTTTTTCCCAACAGCCATCAGTGCACTGACATCATATGCAAACCCCCAGCAGTAACAGGGGCCCTAACAAGAAGTGCACTTGCTCTAGGAGGGCACAAATGGAAAAGACAGCTCATCCTGAATGTCTTGAGTCACACTTTCCTAAAACATGAGTGTGGCATCATGCAATAAAGTGTTAAATATTGACTTTAAAAGGCAAAAAAGCAAACAGGATTTTTCCTATAGTAGGCCAAATTAGGAGGGGGAAATGCAAATTATGTTTATATGGAAATATTATATCCCTGAATTTCAAAAACATTTACATCAGTTTCAATGTTCTGTTGCATTTCTTCAAATAATTTAAATAGAAAGCATTTGAAGAAAAAAATGCTAACTGCTATTTCTAAAGCATTAAAATTAGAGATTACCATAGTGAAATGTTGATTATCACAAGAAATACTTCATCAAATATGTTACCAAAACCCATCTCCAGTGGCTATGGAATTACAAGCTATTAGTTCAAGAACCCAGACTGCGATTTGCCAGATACCGGTATCAAGCTACTTAATAGGTAGTTTCTGCAATCCATTTTTTCCAGCTTTGGGACACTGGACAGGAGCTGTCTCATTTTAGTGTCCCCATCTCCGCTTGTCTACCTGCAAGAACACAGTGCACAACTCTGAGGCACATCCCTCAGCCTCACTCAGTACACATCCAAGTATAATTGGAAATAGATAATTGAAATATAAACAGAGGTTATAAGCATTTGTTCCAGCATTTGTTTAAAAACTGGTTCATTACTATTGAAAAGACAAAATCTGTAAAGGTTAAGAAGGATTTAAGTAAAAGATGGCTTCAAAGAATTCAGCCAGAACAAATCCTGACCATAAAGTTTTAAATGATCTTGTATTCAGAGATGACTTTCAAGATCAAGAGGATGAAGGAATGGTAGGTTCCGAGTCACTGATTTATGTCAAAGAGTACACAATAAATAAAAATAAGCAGTGGAAAGAATACAAAGGTACATGTATGTTTTCTTAATAAGAGAGTAGCTAAAGCAGCACTGTGACATCATCATGTTTTTATAAGAATTCTTATTTGCTTCAAGGTCTAATTCAACACCTACGGCTTTTGAGGTGGAGCTCACCCTTTAATGTAGCAAGATCAAACCAAAATGCCTTCAACAAACAAAGTCTCTCTGGAAAAGGCATTTCTACAAATAAAACTTTCCAAAAGATGGAAACAAACAATACCAAACACAAAAGCTCACACACACACACACACACACACAAACACACACACACACACACACACACACACACAAAAATATATTGCCTCTCATTTGATTGCTGGCTTGTGACAAAGCTTGTGAACTCCTCTCCTGGTTGCGTAGCAACCAATCTAAGCAGCAGTAGCAGCAGTTCTAGCCTGTAAGAAATTTCCATGCCAGTGCTGTGGAAATAGAAGCTAGCTACTCAGTATATTTTTCAAGGTTACCTAAATTTGCAAAAGTAAAAAAGGAAAATAGAATAATGCTTTGGGGGTTTATAAAACCAAAGATCTGGAAGGAATTTCTCCAATGCTTTAAGCCCGTCTATAACATTTTCAGAGTGGCCACCTCCTCTGCTCGAAGAAGACAACTCCCATATAGGAAAGAAAGGCCCCAACAGTCACAGATTGTGTGCTTTAATATTGAAACCAGTAAGCTCCACACAACTAAATCACAGGTTCAAGAGCTAGAAGGTAGAAAGTGGACTTTCACTCCATAAACACCAACACTGTAGTCCACTTCCTATGCTGCTCCCTAGATGATTATTGAACAACAGAATGAGATTTAAGTTTTGCTGACTTCAATTTTCCCGTAAACGCATTATTACAGCTTGATCTTTTAGTATATTCCACCATCCTTGTAAATGGCTGATCACAGCCCCGGACAAGTCCCTAAAATGAGCAGTTCATTTCCATAGAGACTCATTTTAAAAGCTTGAGCCTGGTAAACATGATCAGTAAACTGAAGCGGCATCAGCACAACTGATAGCCACAGACCAGCTTTCAGTCTCTCTCCATTTAGGTTCTATAGGAAATACATAAATGACACCCATCACAAGATGTGATGTGTCTACAGACTCAAATGCTCTTAAAGAAGGGAAAGCAGGCCAGGTGCAGTGGCTCACACCTGTATATCCCAGTACTTTGGGAGGCTGAGGCAGGAGGATCCCTTGAGGCAGGGAGTTTGAGACCAGCCTAGGCAACAAGGCAAAATCCCATGTCTACAAAATTAAAATAAAAACATAAATAAATAAATAGAAAGGAAAGCAGAGACATATACAGAAGAATTCACAAGCATTTATGAACTAGTCATAGTTTCTCTATACTTAGTTACAGATTCTATCCATTCATGTTGAAAGTCCAGGCCACAAAGGAACAAAGCTTGCTTGCTTCTTACAAGGAAACTATGTGAACGGGGGCATGCAGTCTCTTAAATGAGCTCAGTCGGATAATGGGATGATGGAAAAAATCAACGGACAAAGGCCTGTGCTCTGTGCATAGGCGGGTCAATTGTGTGGCTTTGTGCGATTCAGTTTGTTTATCTATAAAGTTGTATTAATAAGAGCTTCTCTGCTCATTTCATAAAGATGCTTTTTAAAAATCAAATAATTTCAAGTAAAGTAACAGAAAGCACTTATGAACTTCTGAATACTCTTTCTGACTTTATGCAACAGTTTCTGCTTCCTAAAGTCATGTAGGAGTGCCATACTGGTACTGACAATTTCTAGAGCTTCAAATTATTAGTCAAAAGTGGGCAAATTTTAATTTATTTCCATCTATAAAGAAGTACTTGGAAAAAAACTAAAATGTAGCTTTATCAATAGATGTTAAGCCAACATAAAATTTAGTGTTAGCAATTGGTGGGTAGCAATATTGACAATTAGAAAAGGAACATAAAAATGAAAAGTAATCAGTCTCTCCCCAGTTCCCTATACTTCCTGATTTTTAAAAATGGTTCATTTCTTAGTATTTTTGATGGCTGAATTAGAACAATACTAAACACAATTATAAATTGGATTAGGGAACATTTTCTTTTAGAACACAGCTAAGAGTAAAATACTGAACATAATTTAAAAGCTTTTTATTAATCAAATTAATTGGTCGACGATTTTTTTTAACATACACAGGATGCTTTCTAAAACATATGTTTCTGTAGAGAGAAAAGTCTTCTCTCATTTGATTATTAAAATATTATGTTTTCATTTAAAATACATGACCTGTATCGCTGTTGAATTAAAAGTGAAAGAACAGTTAACAAGTTTCAGACACTAGTGAGTATGTCTAAGAGCTAATTAAGACAAAACCTTGATATGCTTGTACTTATCAACTCTAAGCCTTTGTTTGGGCACATTTGACATCATTGGCAAAAACTGTTGAGTTTACTTTAATAAGGTATGCTGGTAGGAAAGGACAGTCTCTATCAGGGAGCATGGAATTCACAGAAGAGAGGAGTCTGAGAAGAAACACATTCCCTACCCAGCCGAGAAGTGGTTCCTTCTATGGCTGTAAGCCTTGACTTGCCACATGACTCATTTCAGCTTCCTGCACAATTTTCAAAAGCATCCCCTATGTCATGATAAATGTTGTGTTGAAACCATCAATAGCTAAGTCTACTAGCAAAATGTGACTCTCACTGCTCCCCAGATCCGGCAGGAAGAACACTTGCACATAACAGATGTATGAAACACACCCAACAAGCTGTTGTATATTGAGTTCAAGCCTTCTCTCATGCAGAAGTATCAAGGAAATGAGAAAGCTTAAACCTTCCTTCGAATTGGAACAGATACAGGACGATAAAGAAAAATAGTCTTTACGTGAGAGAAGGCTTCTTTAACCAGCCTTCCTGTCCATATATAAGTGTTCATTGAAGACAAGAACGTTAAAAAGCATTATCTTCCAGGTCAAGATGAAGATAATTCGTATTCGCTCAGTGACAGTCTGTGCTATGCACCATACTGGGTGTTCTAAACCATCCCATAAAGTAGGTATCACGTCTATTTTGCAGATGGATAACCAGAGCTCAAAGAAGTAAAGTGTTTAGCCCAGAGACACACAGACAGTAAGGGGCGGGACTAAAATTTGAGTATGAATCAGTCTGACTCTCGGGCTTACCCACTTTACCTTACACCACATACTGCTTCCCTTTCTAATATAAAAAAAAAAAATTACTAAGGGAGGTTGAATCCAGTCCAGAATACCTAAATCATTGCAAAAGGCTGCCTACTGAATTTTGGAAACTTTCCGTTAAAGAGCAACATATTTACATGCCAGAAGGTTTCAGCATATGTTCTATCTATATCATTTCCAAGTACCTATCAGCATAGTGCTCCGGAATCCTGACAAGGCTGACATCTTAATTGCTGACTCTTTTCTCAGAAGGTTATACACTCCTCAAATTAAAGCTAGATATTCAAAACACTGGATCAAAGTTGAAATAAATAAGTGAAGCAAATAACTGTCACCAATATGGCTTTGCTAGTAAGGATGCAAATCTAGCAAATAAAAAAACTGTGGTAGGACATAGGAAGTAGGGTAGAAGTCAGAGCACGCGAGTGAGTAACCAAGAGGGAGGCTGTACCCAAACACTAGAGAATGGTCACAGAGAGGAGAAGCTTATGGCTGATGGAGAAACCTACCCTACCTCGCACTGTTATCAGCCACAGCAACCTCCAGCTGATATCCCTGGGAGTAGCCAGCCAGGGCCAGCACTTCAAATGTCATACCTGGAAATCCTTGATCCATTTTTTTGGATTTTTTAATCCAGATGTATCAGCAGGCAGCATGGCCCTGGGAAGGGCATGATTTGGGGACTCACTGAAATCTGGGTTCAAACAGAGCTTTGCTATATACCAACTATGTTGAACCTCTGCTCCCCCATCCATAAATTGAGAGTAATCAAGCCAGTTTTACAGAATCAGTGGAGAATCAAATGAGTTACCATCATATAGCACATAATGGTCACTCAACAAATGTTCGTTCCTTTACTTTTGTTTTTACTGCACCATTTGAAGTAATTAAGTATCAGCAGACTAGCCATAAGTTCAAAATACAAACCACAATCAGCTACATCAGGAAGTTTTTTCTCCTTTGTGAATCTAAGAAAGAATATATATATGTTCTACTTTTTTATGGCCTGAGATAGAAGCATTTTTTATTGCAATAATCTCTTGAGTTGGGAAAAACAGACTAAGTAGTGAGTGATATGCATTATACTTTATTGTGAAGGGAGAAGCATATCATTGTAGCTCAGAGAATTTAGTATTTGTCTCATCGAAGCTCCTTCCCCTGGGATGAATTAGCAGAGTAACTCCCACCAGAGGCTTAGCAGGGATGTGAGATTTTCTAGATCTCTAACTTACATCATTACATATTTTAAACAAATACACATCCACAATGTGGGTTTGTGTATACAAATACACACACACACACACACACACACACACATATATATGTGTATATATGTATATATATGTATATGTGTGTGTGTATGTGTGTGTGTGTATAAAATGGCTTGGAATATCCAGTGATAGTACACATATTAGATAAACAGATAAAGATGTATTATTAAAGACCAAAGTGAGATTAACACCCTCAAATCCTGTTCCTCTATTTCGGATCCCACTTTTAGAATATCTTAAAAGTGGAGTATGTGACATGTGAGTCAGGGAGACAGGCACAGGAAGAAACCTTGACCATTTTGAAACTGAAGTATAAAGCATCTTTTCCTGACTCCATCACCAACTTCTTGTCTACTGCTTTAACATTTCTTTTTTAAGCCCTCATGATTTTCTATGTTTTAGCACCATTTTCTTAAAACCTGCTACCTAGGCTAGGTGTGGTGGCTCACACCTATAATCCCAGCACTTTGGGAGGCCGAGGTGGATGGATCACCTGAGGTCAGGAGTTCAAGACCAGCCTGACTAACATGGCAAAACACCATCTCTACCAAACAAAAAAAAATTAGCCGGGTGGGGTGGCACATGCCTAGAATCCCAGCTACTCGGGAGGCTGAGGCAGGAGACTCCTTCAAACCCGGGAGGTGGAGGTTGCAGTGAGCCAAGATCATACACTGCACTGCAGCCTGGGCAACATAGTGAGATTCCATCTCAGACAGAACCCCAAAAATAAAAATAAATAAAAAACAAAACAAAACCTCTGCTACCTGGAAAATGGGCTTAGAATGCCATCAATTGAAGAAAAGGAAAGAGGAAGGAATGAAGGAATGTTTGATAGTTAAAATTTATCAAACATAAGTGCCAAGAAGTTTTTGAAAATGATACATTCTCAATTAATTCTCATAACAACCCAATGAGATAGATACCTGTTATTAATCCCCTTTAGAGATGAGAAAATTGAGGAATAAGATGATCAAGTAACTTGCTCATGATTCCTAATGGGTAACTAGCCAGCCAGACTCCAACCAAGGCATTGTCATTGCAGAGCTCTCACTCTGAACTGCTAGGCTATACTGCCCTCCAGACGGAGGGAGCTTGTCATCAAGAGCTACTGCATTACCCAAGTGAGGACCACAGCTTCCACCACAGAGATGAGGATTGTAGAGCAAGAATTTACCTTAGAATTACAGGGTGTGTTTAGATGTGATAATAGATGTAGACATGACATGAATAAATAAAACAGTCTACCACAAAGGGGACTTCTTTTCTTCCATTTTTTTTTTCCTTGCCAACTATGGTAGATTCAAAAGGGGACTTCTATAAGAGTTGCAAAACAATGAGATAATATGAAAGAAAATGACATAATATGACAGTGAGATATAACAGAATGCAGGTTGCTTGAAAACCACTGCACTGCTTTGAAGAGATTAGCATTCATGGATACCTTACCATATCATAACCCATAATTGCATCCAACAACATCTATACTAGACTGAAACATATTTATACTGGAGGATCTCTTACCTTAAGATTCAAAGCCTGACTTTAGCTTATCTTTCAGCCACGTTTACCACCCTAACAAAACTATGATCCTTAATTGTGCCCAAATATATTTTCTAAAGATTTACATATTTGAAAACAATTATACAGTTAACAGTTCCAGCACAACAATTGTTTACTAGATTTTAAAATTAAACTTTAAGGGTTAATCAGACTACAAAGAGAATTAGAAGGCAAAGGCAGTCTAGAAAAAATATTTGCCACCAAAATGATAAAGGAATAATAGTATTAATATATAAAAAGCTCACATAAATTAACAAGAAAAATACTAATACATGTACAGACAATTCACAAAAGAAGTTGTTAAATATTTAATAAGCATGAAAAAAATATTCTATCCATTAGTAATCAAAGAAAGGCAAGGAGGGCCCCTTTTGTAGAAAGATTTCTTCCTGAATATAATCTTCATGGTTGGTCTCTAAATACTGTATTTTTCTAAATGAAACTTCACTAACTGCTAAGATCTTGAGTCTATTAACCAATCCAAACTTGTAGAGATCACTGTCACATTTTTAAGTCATTTTCTAGGACAAATAAAATCCTCACCACAGACTTGAGCAAAGCATATTAAACCTGTAGGAAAAAAAAATAAACAAAATTGATGATTCTTCCACCTTCAGGAAGAATCAGATGTCTGCAAGAAAATGCTGTGATAACAGACATCGTTTCTGAAATCTTCAACAACTTAAAGAGTGGTTCTGGAAAACAGAGGGGCAATTGAAAAATTAGATTTTCTCTGGAGCTAAAGGATGTTAGACAGTATTATTTTGTGAGAGCATGAGATATACAGCTTGTGGTTATGCATCATTTGGTCTGCCAAACTAGAATTCTAAGCTAGTGGGCTCAAAGCTCATGTCAGTTACTTGCATGTGATAGCGAGGTGTCAGTTAACTACAGTGGTCATTCATAAGATAATTTCTATATGAGTAAATTGTATACTTTTATAACTATTCTAAGTAGTATTAATATTTTATTCTTCCATATGCACATATTTGCATTCCTAACACATTTGTTAAAGGGCCTATAGCACACTAGTCTCCTTAGAGTAGAAATCAATACAAATATATCTTCCTCAGACATTACAGAAAGGTGTTTAGGGACCAATATTCCAAAATGAAAATGGGAGTCTTTTCGTTCTACAGAGCAAACACCTTCAAGAAAGGCCCACTTGAATCAACAGAGGAAGGACACACCTGGCCTGCTGGCTCAGTCGTGAGGATAAATAAAATGACAGAGAATGCAGCCAGAGCACTCGCACTTCTGAACCTAACAGAAGGCAATCTCCCCACATCAAGACCTTCAGGGCAGCCTCGCACTGGAACAGTGGTAGTTCTGATTTCTTCTAAATGTAGAGTGAAAACAACTTTTTGCAAGCAGCCAAAATCACCCACGCATTTTTAGTCAGCCTCATTGTAACCCATACCCTTACATTGGGCGTGAGTCGATTCTGACAGTTTTTAGAATTGTGTTATTGGGATTCAGCCTTTGCCTGACATGCTGCAGCATTGTTCCTGATGACTCATATTCCACAGTTTAAAGACAAAAGAATTCAATCAGATAGGCTCACACTTTCCTTCATCCTTTCTATTAAGTAAATCGAGCGTCCTGACAGCACACCTATCCATAGATGTCAAGTCACATTTACAGGAATCTAAATCAAACGCTTGCTTAGGCAAGTCTTTGGCATACAAAATCTAAAAAGTGACCTCGGGTTCTTAAATGTTGCCACTGGAGTCGCATTCTATAGAAATACATAATCAAAGCAGTGGAGGGGTGGGGCGAAGAAATGGAGAAAGAATCAGATACCACACAAAATAAATGGCTTTTCTTTAATTTTTATTGACACTCTTATCTCATTAAATTCAGATTTCATCCAAACTACCTCTTCAATTTGTACACTATGAACTCCTGTCTCATTCCCTAATCCCAGGAGAATTTTAATATTTTAGCTGAGTGAGGAGATTCAGTAACAGAGATTCTGAAAAAGGATTCTGCATTTTCCGCTGAGGCCCCAGACATCATTTTGCTGGCAAAGAGGGTTGGACCATTAAGTGACAAGAGCTACAGGAGCTGAGTGGGTGCTGAGCAGCAAGTTATCTCTGTCGAGTTCAGAGCTCTCACTTCTGAAATGTACATTCTTTGAAACTATGACAAGGAAGAAAGAAGGCAAACTGAGCTGCCTCAGGGTTCCAAAGTACCGAGGCAGATAAGTGTATACCTAGATGGGTTCAAGGCCAGAAGAAATGCTCCCAAGATGCCAAAAATGTACAGTAGGAGATACTTTTAAGTTGGGGATAAAAGGTATCAACTCTCACCTCTTTTTGCCTCACTCAGTTTTAATCACTCCCCTAACTGAATTCCTGGTGGTGTTGGGGCCTCTAAAGAAATCATTTCGGCCTGGCATTCCCAATAGCTGTGGTGTCGTCTGGCATCACGTGTACAGAGTCAGAATTTCAGTAAAGACAGCATTTAAATCATGCTTAAAAATTGCTGCAGAAGGTAGCATAACCACACATTCATTTCAGAAGCTGTTTAAATGGCTAAGGACTAGAAATGAGGTTGGACTGTGCACGAATATGTGAGTAAAAGAGAACAGGAAAGTCCTCAATCCATGTATGAATAGTTGTTTCATTCTCATAGAAAGTTTAAGATAGACTAAAACGTTGCAATCTTGAGATGTGACAGCCTACATTTTTGTTCTTCATCAGAGTATTCATGTTCCAATCATTCCAAAAATTGTATTAACTATACTAGATATAAATTTCTAAAACATAGAGAATGCTTTACAGCAACCACAGAATCCTGGAAATATAGTAGTAATGGCAGAAATTGGGAGAATTACTTATCCAATTACATCCAATGAGTTTGGGATAAGACCTAAAAAGCCTGTCTTAGCTTTGAAATTATGAAGACCTAAATTTAATTCCCTGAATAGCCACTAACTAGATCTATGCTCCTGATCAAGTTGGGTAATGTATGATTCCATTTTTAATCTTTAAAGGATTAAAATAGTTATACTTTTGCTCCTTGAAATGATTGAGAAAGTAAATACACTAAAAATGGAAAAATACTTTGATAGATAGAACATATCATATGGCTAAGATGAAATTGTGTGTCTGACCCAGATAAATCTGATTTTAGCATATTACTGGTGACACAATTAATATTGACCAGTAACATTACAACATCCTGCTGAGCTGGAGCCCAGCTGGTATCATGATGAGCCTACTGAACAAATGTCAAAGTCTTACTAGACTACATTATCATTCTTAGGAGTCACTCATTTAAAAAAAAAAAAACAGCATTACTCAGTCCTTTCACTAGACAAAAAAAACAAACAAAAAAAAATTGTTTTAGGAAGATAATTTAGCCTGGGCACCGTGGCTCATGCCTGTAATCCCAGCACTTTAGGAGGCCAAGGTAGGCAGATCACCTGACATCAGGAGTTTGAGACCAGCCTGGTCAACATGGCAAAACCCCATCTCTACTAAAAATACAAAAATTAGCCGGGTGTGGTGATATGTGCCTGTAATCCCAGCTACTCACAAGGCTGAGGCAGGAGAATCATTTGAACTCGGGACACAGAGGTTCCGGTGATTCGAGATAACACCACTGCACTCCAGCCTGGGCAACAGAGCAAGACTCCATCTCAAAAAAAAGGAAGGTAATTCAAGTGTATCACAGAATTGTGCAGTGAATATGTTACAGAAGCAAAGTAACTAAAAGATACAGAGAGAAAATAGAATTATAAGTTAATTAATAATAAGTTTAATCATATGAAATGATTGGTGTTAGACTATTTTTTAATTACCAAAATGGCAATTTCACATAATTCAGCCTAGTAAAATATATACATATGAATGCAAAAGTCATCTTAGGAAAAAAAATTAATAATGTGAATTATATTGATATTTACTAAGCTCATGGTTAATAAATGGCACCAAGTTAAATGTTTTGTTTCAATAAATTCTCACAACAAACTTATGAGGCAGATACTATTATTTCTATATGAAGAAAATGAAGCAAGTAGAACTGCCATTCAAATGCAATCTGTCCTAACCTGTACCTGACCCTGCTGGTTGAAAAGAATAGTGGATGGCATGGGCATATGGGGAGATGAATGGTGACGACTCCAGGAAGATGAGAGGCCAAGAGGGAGAGAGTTGAAGCATTTACACATAGGAGAAAGGTAGCCTGCATAGCCCACTGAGCAAGAATACCCTTCAAGGCTTGACAGACATATCAAGTTACCACAGCTAAAGGTCTTTCACTATTAAAATAATTGAAGTGACTCTCCTTGTTCTAATTCCAGATCTAGAAGTAAACACCTGATCATAATTGGACTCCCATGTAGACTTTTCAGTTTAGCTAAATCAAACATTTAATTTTCATGGCATTATCAGTGGAGAAATGGATGCTGTACCCATCTCCAGGGGGTCTTGGTTACTCTGTACATGCCATTAAATCAAGCCTCAAACTGCACAGCTGAGAAGCAGATGTGAAACACAACTAATAACATCAAGGAATTATCCTACCATGAGCACATGTTCAGGTGATCAGGTGGCCGCACTGGGCAAGAGTATAAAAGCCTTCAAACTGTTCTCTAGTTAAATAACAATAACAACCACAACAACAATAATAAACTGGTTTAAAAGTACCATCTCCTATTTGAGTCTATGTTTATAATTATAAGAAACTTGTCCACACAAAATATTTGTTGAGTTTAGTTGTAATTTTCATTACCTTTATAGAACTTCGTGAATAATCTGATCCAAAGTCACCCTAAAAAAGTAAAGAAACAAATATTTAGCAAACATAAAAGACCATATATTTGCCATGACAGTAATTTACACAGACACATTATTAATTGACTTATAAACATAGTAAGTGACTTAAAAGGGGAGAACACAAAGTAAAATAGAGGAAATATGATGGATTCTAGTTAAAAAAAGACATCTGCAGGAAATGCTTAGATAATTACAAAAGAAAGAAAAGCAGGAACACCAAATCAATAGCATCAATAGTCTAAAGAGAATTTTTTAAAATAAAATTGTGCCAGACACATAAAAAGTATGATCTTGAACTTGAAATGAATATGCCAATGAGATGTAACTGTAACAGTAATAATAAAGATAATTTTTAAAAATTTTCCTCTGCATGAAAATTCTGGCATCGGAAAACATTTTCCCATGCAACTTTCTAGCACAGCTATTATAAGAAATCCATTTTCTCCCAAACTTCATTACTATAAACATTGTTTACCAAGGGTCAGAATAGCAGGGCATGTAAAAGCCAAAAGCTTGATTATGCAAGAGATGACATGGTTCCTATAACATTATTACAACCTCAAAATAGAAAACTAAGGATCTACTCTGAGTACAGGAACTCCAAGATGAAGATTAAGGCTGATTTTCTGTTTTTACAAAATGTTAACTTGATTCCATGAGGGAAAAATACCTTTAGCTCATTTCCTATCAGAATAAAGTAGTATGTGCAATATGCAAATTATTCCAACTGATATTGAAGTTTAAATATGTAGAATATAAAGAAAGAAACATTCTACTTTGTAGTTTAACTACACTTGTGTACAGTTCATTCAACTTTATCAAAGGCGATTCAAATTGACACCACAAAAATTATTTCATCTTGTCGGCTTTCAAAAACCCACCATCAAGTCATACAGAATTAAATCTGCAATTCCACATTTCTATTTGAGCTTCCAATAAAGAAAAAAATAGAAGGAAATTAACATTTCTAAAACCTTAACTTTATTCCTGGTATCTCAGCTACATTTTCTTGTTTAATCTTCACAACTTCTAAAACAGTAAATGTAATAGCTTTGTATAATCATAAAGCAATGCACATTGACTACAGAAAATGTTCCAAGCACAGAAAATAAAAATCAATCATAATCCTACCATTAGTAGAAAAGTTAATGTTTTGTTTGTTCTCTTTCAATACACACAGTCTCACATATACAATGTTTTAAACAAGATCAAAATTATTCCATATATACAGAATATCTTGCCTTTTCCCCTTAAAATCAGACCATTTTTCCATATTACAGTCTCAAAATGTGGTCTTAATGGTTACATCCTAATCTTCCTAATTACATGGCAAAATGTTTTTAAATACTTCCTCCTATGTATGATATACCATTTTGTTTGTCTAGCATACCTAACACTGTAATAATCTCCTTGCACAATATCTGCTAATTTCCTTAAGTAAAATTCACCAAAATGGTATTGTTGAAGGGAAGGAACAAACTTTTTGCATGGCATTTGCCTATCATGTGCCCACCAAAAGGGCAAAATCTATAGCTTGCTCATCACGAGAACAATCTGCAGTATAGGAAAGTGTCCATTTCTCTAAACAGTCATAAATATTTCTTAGCATTTTCATAAAATATTTTTTTATTTCATAGTGAAATGGCATGTACTTTTTATTTGAGTTATTTTTTCTTATTATAAATAAGCAATTTTTAAAATTGATTGCAGTTCTCCCCCTTTGCGCCTTTGACTATTCTTACTTAGGAGATTTGTGGTTTTCTATTGATTTGTAAGAGCTGTTTAGACAATAAGGATATTAATCATTTGTGTATCATAATTATATAAATATTTCCACTTGCTTTCCCAGTCCGTTATTTGCATTTAGGTTTGGTTTATAATGGTTTTGATGCACAGAAGTTTAAATTTTACGTGATCAAATATATCAATCATTTATTTTGGGATGTCTTCTCTGGCTTCTATGCTTAGAAAGTTCTTCCTCAATCCAATATCAATTAAATAGCTATTTATATTTTCTTTTGCTTGTCCTCCCAGTCCCTATCACTACCTTTTACTCTTAGCTTTTTTTTTTTTTTAACCCATGTGTACTTTATCACAGGTATGGCATGAGATGAGTACTTGCTACAATTTTTTTATCACCACCTCTCCTAGACTTTCCCTAGCACCACTAGTGAAATAATCTACTTCTTCCTGGTTCATCAGTGCCAATTTTGCTTTGAGGCACACCTGAGCTCTGATGTCAGTCGTGACACCTGGTCAGGTCTATCTTGTCAATGCCCATATTGTAGTCTTGTTGTAAGGGTTAAACCAGATAATGTACAAAACCCCTTACTTCAGTGCTTAGCACAGCATAAGTCCTCAATTAAGCCAACTAGACACTACTTTCAGGGCTGTTCATTTCTCTTCTTCTGATCCATCTGTCAATTCTTGTGCTCACAGTATAAACTTTATAGAGCATACAACATTTGGTCAGAAAAATGTTTTGAATTTCTTTCTCAAAACATGTTCTCGGCTGTTTCTACCTGTTTATTCTTTACACAGGCCCAACTCACTTTTCATTACAGTTATTCTTCGGATGCTTTTTTCCTGTAATTCTCTCATGTTAATATTTTTCTGCATGTCTTATTACGTAGGCCAGAATTTCCAAAACGATGTTCAAAAGTAATGGTAAGCACAGATACCTTAGTCTTTTAACTGATTAAAATAGCAAAGCTTCTAGGGGCTCACCAATGAGTTTGCTGTTGATTCTGGGCTTCAAACAGATAGTCTTTATGGAAGCATCCTTCAGTTCTTTATTTTATAATATTAAATTTTTTTATCTCCTCCCCACAGAGGAAACCAATTTTTAAAGCAGTAATACGAGTTGCCCAAAGTCATGCAGCCAGTACATGGTGGGGCCTGAATGCACACCCAAGATTTCTGGTTCAAATGTCTCTATTTTCCTATAATGTAGTCAGTCTCCAACCCAGTAATAAGCATTGTCCAAAATTTATATATAACCAAAAAAAGTTGTTTAGACCTTATAAAACCTCTTCTTGTAAAAGTAAAGCAATAAATGATGGCTAGTTTATTAGCTCCCCTAAAGAAATGTAGGTCATTCATTATCAGTAGAAATATTTTAATGTTCATCAATATTTCTATGGGAAAGCAAATTAGTAGGACATGCCAGAGACACAGCTGAGACTTCTCCTTAGTTATCCTCTAAGCAGAGAGAATAAAAAACTCTCATAGTTCTGGCCATTGGAGGTACAAATACTGAAGCAGAAAAGCATAGGACTTTGAAGCAAAGCAGAAATTCTTGGAGGAAAAGGATTGAGTTAGCAGGTAAGAAGGAGATGGTAGTCAACAGCAAGGTAGAAGGAGAAAGCCAGGGTGAAGTGTTTCCGTGGCATCTCCTGGCCTCCTCCTTCTTCCTCATATACCTATTACGGTTGAAGGTGTCTTTCAGAGCAAATGCCAAGTATAAATAAGATTTGGCCCATCCACTTTCCTTTTCCTGACCACCAAACTCTGATCCAAATTTTTCTGCTCTATAGCTCACCATATTATGGAAAGGCAAGTTTTGCTCCTATTCACCTGACCCTAAATACATGTATTTCTGTGCTACTCTAGGACAACTTAACTTTAGCAAGTGTTGATTGAAACTAGAAATAAGAAAAAAATGTCCAGTACTAAAAAGCTTCATAATCAAAGTTGACCCTGCAGTGGTTCCTAGAAGAAAATTACCCAGGCCATTCTCTTTCTCTGGGTTAGTTCTGCCCTCTTCTGGAGGAGCTTCGTCACCCCCCCAGGCTTTTTCCTATCTCCCTAACAGAAACCCCAGATCCTACCCCTCCCAAACCTCTCTGTACCCCAAAACACATAGATCCTACCCTCTTTTCCTTCCCCATGCCCAGGCCCACTCCCAAAGAGTCTTGAGTCTATCTTGCTAAGACCTCATCTGATGACCAAGTCCTGATAAAACACACCCACATCCACCTTTTCTGGTAACCAGCTGTACACCAAGACCCTCTCCCTTAACCCTGCCCCAATCTAAGTTCCTCTTCCCCGATCTCATTCTGCCAAACAGGTCAAAAGCATATTCTATGAGGTAAAGTGATGTGCTTAAGTGGAATGGGAATAATTAAACAGAATTAAACTAATTATAATTAAATTTAGTGGAATACCATTTGAAGAGAATATATCTCTTTTGCTTTTCTCTTCTCATAGGCCAGGCCATGTATACAGGTTCCACAAACAAAATTTCTTGGTTCTTGACTCTTGTCTTGACATTAGTAAAAATGGAAAGCGCAATCATGTGCCTAGGGCTCTCATATTTTATCTTCTTTGACTCACAAAACTATCCTGTAGAGCATCAGGATAGATGTTATTATTTTCATTTGATACAAGACGAAACTGATAAGCAAAGAAATTAGTGAATTGCCTGGAGCTACACAGTCAGTAATGGAAGCACAGAACCTGAATCCAGGACTTCTGTTGTCAAGTCCCAAGTTCTTCCTGTTTCCTGAAACTGATGCCCACAGTCCCCAGAACCATTAGTTACCAGACATTTACTATTTCTACTAGAGCTAAAGAAGCAATCATGGTTCATTTCTCAGAAATCGCTCTCCAATAAGACTATTCTGAAGTCCATAGTAATTACTTTGAGACTGTCTTACACCGTTCTTGTTTCTTCCTTGACTGAATAATCTCTTCTGGTAACAAGCCGGGATATAAGGGCCAAATCATGCCTGCATTTATAAAGGCAGGAATGGAAATTATAATATTCCTACAAATGCTAAATTAAAAAGATTGAACATCATTTACAATAACTATATACTGTCTTATAAATGATTTCTTTTCAATAATGACCCTGTTTCCAAGAAGATCTTGCATTGGTGACTTTTCCATATCTGACATATTTCTTATTTCACATTTCCAGCTAGTCAATGTGTATGATAATAAGAATTATTCTATCCATGATTCAAGATTCAATTATTCTATCAATTATTCAAATTATTCTATCAAGATTCAAAATGCATCTCCATCAAAGGTGTTTATTAAATTTGTGTAAAAATCTAGTTCTATTAGTACCATCCATCTAAATAACTGAAGTGAATCCTTGTATCTGCAAGGTACTCTTCTAAAAAGTTTACAAACATTATCTTATTTAATCTTCACCTAACAACCCTATGAGGCAGGTACTTTTATTATCCCATTTTACAAAAAGGAAATTGAGGCACAAAGAGAATAAGTAACTTACCCAAAGTTACACCGTGAATAAGTAACAGAGCCTATATCTGAACCCAGGTTGAGAGACTCTGGAGTCCAGAGAGTTTCAATAACTTGTAGTTTCCAGAGACTCATTTGATACCAAGGGTTAGGCATGAATTGAAATGGTATTATATTGACCACTAGAATCAAAGTGTGACATCTTGACAACCCACTTAAGAAACTATTAGTTGTGTTATTGCTTTTTGTTCTTCCCTAAAGTGGTTTTTTTGTATTTAGCAATAATGTTAATTATCAAGACCACTTATTCTTTTAAAGTGGCATTTTTTTTAGTGAATAAAAATAAAGAAAATGGATACCTTCTCTAATAACAAGTGAAACAGCCTTTTGGAGCTACTGGGCATTTAATGTACATCCATCATAAGCCATATTTGATCATTTAAACAAGATGAGGTAGGAATTAGTATTGTTCTCATTTTACAGATGAAGAATCTGACATTTAGATTAACTAAATTGTCCAAAGTTACACAGCTTATGTACGTGGCAAAGACAGCATTCAAACCCAAGTCTGTCTTCAGAGCCCTACTCCTAGCTGTTCTGTGACCTGCCTGCAATCTTCTCTACTGACATAACACTGGCTAAATTAGAGAAAAGCAATTTGGGCAAATATTTCTCCACTGCAAACACCACAGAGCAATGTAATGCAATGTGTTCACTTATACTCACAAACGAACCTGCCAAGATGTTGAAGAGAAGTGTCTATTGGAATGAAGCATTCTACAAAGGACCTTTGAGAGAGAGGGGTGCAAGAACAGTACTATTTATCTCACTCATTTACATAACTAAAATTCTAGATTTTTTGGTCCTGAATTTGACATTTTATTTTGGTAAAGAAATAAGTCTACTACAGAGCTCAGAAAGTACAGATCTCCAAATATATCATTTCAAACATACTTGAATAAATAAACTGAAATAATTATCATTTACAATATTTTTGCATTAGAGAGCAGTGAAACAATTTGTTGCTATCAAACCAACATTCTAGATTCTCCCGGGGTCATGTAATTCATGGTAGGTTTGAGGAGCATAATGTCAACCAATTTGCTGAAAAATGTCATCATTCACTTGCTGAACTCAGACCAATGAATACAGTTAGAATGAAGTACTAGCAAATTCCAAGTAGCACATTTATTGTTAGCAATTTTTATCTAGTCAAAAAATATTTCTAACATCATGTTTATTTTTTTCAAGATGACATTCAAGCAATGTAATGAGGCTCTGTAAAGAACAAAGGCAGATACTACCACTATGGACCCAGGAATGGGTTTGATCCAATTGCTCAGCTGGTAATATAGTGGCAACTGAAATCGTAAATTTTAACACAGTCGGATGGAAGATTTTTGAAGCCTGGCCTGGAATAACAATGCAAGATCAAAGTCAATTCAAGCAAAATGGTGCTCATGCTTACTCAATCTCATAGTAATCACACAGTGGTGAAGAGTCCAAGTTCTAAAACAGGCAAACTTGAAACATCACCTCAATTTCCTCGTTTATGATGGAATAATGATTATGCTGCTACCTAACAGGTTGTTAGAATAAAATGAGGTGATAGATGTAAAATGGGTAAATGCTTAATAAATATTAGCTGTTGGCGATCTTATCAATTTAGACACTAGTGTCTATGAAATTGGAGAGCTTACAGACACTAGTAAGCTAGTAAGTTTGTAGGTTAACTAAACCTACAAAAAATATGCCTGAGGCTTTTTTTTTTAAACGGAGTCTCATTCTGTCACCCAGGCTGGAGTGCAGTGGCACGATCTCAGCTCACTGCAACCTCTGCCTCCTGAGTTCAAGTGATTCTCTTGCCTCAGCCTCCTGAGTAGCTGGGATTACAGGTGTGTCCCACCATGCCTGGCTAATTTTTATATATTTAGTAGACATGGGGTTTCGCCATGTTGGTCAGGCTGGTTTTGAACTCCTGACCTCACGATCCTCCCACCTTGGCCTCTCAAAGCGCTGGGATTACAGGCGTGCGCCACCGCGCCTGGCCACCTGAGGCTTTTAAAGTTATTTCTAGGAGAGAAACTGAGGACAGGAGCTATTGCTGTTTGGCTATATCTCTCATACCTGACATAGTATCTGATAAACCATGCTCATTAAATAGCTGAATCATTATATGAATGATATATTAAAAGAGCTATCTTAGTGAAATGCATACTAGAATTCTGGCAGGGGAGAAGACAGCCTTCTAAAATGAGAGAGGAGAGAACACAGATCTGAAGTTAGGCAAATCCTAGCAGGTTATTTTTCACATGGGACCAACAGAACTCAGTCAGATCCTTTAGGTTAGAGTCCATAAAATCCCTGATCTATGTGAGTGCCAAATGCTGCATACTGACCAAAAAACGCAATGCTAGTGTTTACATGCTTAAGTGAATTCAGTTACTTAAAACTCTTCAAAAGAATTTCCCCTAACCACCACAGCCCACTATAGAACTGAAGAGGGCTTATTACAGAAACTATTCCTCTGGATTTAAATACAACAGAGAAGCTACCATTTTAAGGAGTCTGTACTTGCGACAGTAAACATGTATTGGGTCTTCCCCAGGAAGGTAGGAATTAGATTCTCCCCATATTCCATCCCTTCCAGATTCAGGCATGCTCTTGGCTCTTAACGGGGAATATGAAGAGGAATAAGGTACAATGTTTACTCTGGAGGCACTTACTGTCTTAGAAAGAGAATAAAACAGGTACAAAAATAACTGCTACGCAAGGCCAACCGTAGCAAGTGCCACAGAGATGTACAAAGAAAGGGATCCAAAAAGGAATCAAATAAATCTATTTTAAGCAATTAAGCCTTTCTGACAGTGAGGGCACTGTCATACAGATGAGACCACAGGATGGGTTGGAGTTCAAATGGGCAAGGACACAGCAGGCTGAGAAGACAGGCAGGGGAAAGGCCAGGTAGGAAAACAGAGTGATTAAGAAACCTGGGACCCCTTTGACATTTTGCTAGTTTGTGGGGCCAAAAACAAAAAATTTATAATAAAAGCCACCTGAAAAAAAAGTGGAACATAGGGACAAAAATGCATTAAGAAGATATCATAGGTTGTTGAGCAGGAAACTGACAATGACTAAGACTATTTATTAGAGCAATTTACCTGGCAAGAGCATATTAAATGGAGTGCAGAGGGAGGGAGATGAAGGACCTCAGCACTAAGGAATTAACCTTGCCCAAAGAGAGCTCTGGTCTTCACTCTTAGCACCCAGGAATCTCTAAGCCCTTGGGATATCCTGTCTGAAAAAAAGTGCCTTTGTTCACCTTGGGGCTTTAGGCCACATCTTAGAGTCTATGCAAACAATGTGATTTATGGTAGAGGGCCTGTGGCTACATGGTATCAGGAGCAATCGACAATATCTCTGTGACCAACCATGCCTGTGTGACTAGGCTCAGCCACATAACTCTGTAGGTTCTCAATTACGAGTGGGAGCTAATCACTGAGTACAGGTGGGCACAAAAAAGGGAACAGACACTGAGGCCTACTTGCGGGTACAGGGAGGGAGAAGAGTAAGGACGGAAAAACTACCTTTTGAGTGCTATGCTTGCTACCTGGATGGCAAAATAATCTGTAAACCAAACCCGCATGATACAATTTACCAATATAACAAACTTGCACATGTACCCCTGAACCTAAATTAAAAGTAAAAAAAAAAAAAAGTACTCATCACTGCAGTCAAAGCTAATGGGGATGTAGGTAATATATTTAATATATTCAATAAAGTACAAAGTATTAAAATAAATTATACACACCAAGGCTTGCGTGTGCTTCCCTGGTTAGCACTCCCCATGTATGCTGTCATGTATGCACTATTGCTGGGAGAGTGGCAATGTCCACACAACTACACCGGGAAGGAACAACTGGAAGCTTAGAGCTCTTCTAGACCCTGATCTGTGTTCCCCAATCTTCCCTTGCTCAATTCGAACCTGTGTTCTTTTGCTCTAATAAACTGGAACTGTGAGTATAACAGCTTTCAGTGTTCTAGGAGTCTTTCTAGCAAGTTATTGAACCTAAGGGTGACCTTGGGAACTCAAAAACTTACAGTTGGTGTCAGAAATGAACGTGGTCCTGTGATCTTCCTAACTTTACACCAGTCAACACAAGAGACCCTCCACAACAGTGCATGAGGTGATGGTGGCTTAAAAGAAAACAGGGTGGAATTGAGGAGGCATGAGTGCTAGAACTTTATAGAAAACAAACACAAATGGATAGAGATCTGATTAGATATGCAAAACTTAAAGGAGTTTGCCTGAGAGAAAATTATCAATTAAATTGTTAGCAAATGAAAATTGAGAACTAAGAAAAAAATATCGGGTTAGAGGAAGAAAACAAGGTGAAGCAGGGGAAATGAGAAGTAAGTACAGGTGACTTCAATTCCTGCTTCCCTGTGCTCACACACCAATACACCCCTTGAGAGGTGAAGTCTGTTTCTTTACCCTTGGGAATCTTGTCTGGCCAACGGAACACGTACTCGCCATGTGCTGTAGCCACTTTAAATCTAGCGTTTAAGAGGACTGGCGGTCCCCACTTCCTGCTTCTTCGCACCCTAAGCCACCATATGAAACAGTCCAGGCTACTCTACTGAGAGAGGAGCCACAAAGAGGAACACCAAGGCACCAGACCTGGGAGTGGAGAAGCCACCTTGGACGTGCAGAGCAGTGGGGCCTTTAGATGGCTGCACACACACAAGAGACAAGAACCCCACGGAGCCATGAGAGATGATAATGCCTTGTTGTTTAAGCCACTATGCTTTGAGATGGTTTGTTATATGGTAATAGACATCCAAATTGCGAGACAATAAATATAATTCACTTACATCATTGTCCCTAACTAATTTCTTTATTTAGAAAGTATGGGATCACCCAAGATAATGGCGGTCAGGAGTCAGAAGAAGAACTAATTAAAATCCACAGATGACCCAAAGAGCTTGATGACATTCTGTTATGTTGCTACAGATTATCAAAATCAGTTTATTTCCTAAAATACCTAATTAATATGTTCAGGAGCCACTAGGCTAATGTACTCAGTTGGGTCTCTGATTTTACCTGGCTCATCCTCCCTACTTGTTTTCTATCTCCATTATTTCCAGCTTATTAATATCTACAGTCTCATCCTGTTTGATAAATTACTGGCAAGCTCACTTAGTTCTGTTTTGCCATGATACTCGAAGGTAACACACACACACACACACATCTCTATCTTAGGTTTATTTTGCTATTCTGAAAGTTTTTCAAAAGAATCCGTGGTTCTTATAAAATTACAATATCTTCATCCTAAAAACTGACATGAAATATGCATTACAGTAACATCTAGGACATTAGCAGGTATAGTACGTATTTTTAAAATGCCGAATGAACAAACAAACGGAGCAGTGACATTCAAAACTGTCAACTTTTATATGAGCACTTGTTCCAGGAAAATAAGCATTCTTATTTTTCTTTATTGAACAAGAAAACAAAAAAGAACAAGAAAACAAAAAAAGAAAAAAAATTGAACAAGGGTTCAATTTTTCTTTACTGTTCTTTGGGAAGGCGGTCCCATTGGGAGACTGACGAAGCCTCTGGAGCCCTTCTCGGAATAGTGTTTTTAAAGGCATAAAACAAAACAAGGCTGGTAAGAAAGCCAAGCAAATGGAAATACCATTATTTCTCCTGACCTCTATTATCTTGGGTGATTACATACTTTCTAAATAAAGAAATTAGCTAAAGACAATGATATCACTGAATTATATTTACTGTATTGCAATATTATAGTTTCAAGATATTTTCAAATTTGTGAGAATATATTTGCTTCTTTATTAATGCATTATATTGTACAGACAAGTAATAGGCCTAATAACAACTATAATTTTTAAATAGTTAAGAGCATAATGCTTCAAGACGTCTTCAACAAGGATAATGAAATATAATAATATTCATAATTACTATGGTGACGAAGTCACAATTCATACTCCTGTGGTTTATGCCTATGTTAATAATTAAAGAAAAAGGTAAATTTTCATTTAGGGATTACTGAAATGACTACTTTTTACCAACCAAGGAGACCTTAAAACTTATATTCACAGACAGTTGGTTTAAACCTTCTGCATTAAAGCCCTGGACAGGTCTATTGTTGATTACACTGAATTCACAGTTCTTCCAAAACATTGAGCCTCGGTGCCTGAGAACTGCTAGTATCCTGACAAAATTTAAAAGGTAAAAAGAGATACCTGCTTTAAAAGACAGGCCAATGGGAATGAGGTTAAGAGGCAGAGTTGGACAGGGATAATAGGTACCAAGGGCCTGGGGCTATATGCCTGTTTGAAGTTTTAGCAGTGTAATACTCAAGTGGAAATACTCACATGTAGTCAGACTGAGGACCAGCTAGGGAGAGAGATCAAGACAGGGACAGGATGATATTCAAGAAAACCACATAGAGGCAAAAGTGGGACCATGAGATTGGAGGAGGGAAATAAAAAGACCTGGAAAAGATAGGAGGGAAAAAGAGAACAGAGCCTTGGGATTTACCAAATTTAGGGAGAGAGGCAAGAAACTGAAGACAGAGAAGGGCTTGAAAGTAGTAAATGAAAAATAGCACAAGGTTCATTCAGTCCAGGGTCACATCAGAAAAGAAACGAGAGTCCGAATCAGAGGTGTAGCTTAGCGAGATATCCAATTTAAACACACAACGCTAAATTCATTGATATTGAAAGAATTTAACTATAACATAAAATTACATATTAAATCAACTGCAATTTCTAGAAAGAACTGTACTTATCTTCTATTTAATTCTTTTGTTATGAATTGACTGAAGATCTATCAAGGGGAAATAAACACAGGTAAAGGAGGGTTATATATCATAATAACAAATTCTACTTGACATCATTATCTTCTATCATAAAAAAAAAAAAGGCATCTGTATTCTGCTGCCAGAAACATCTACACAGGGAATAAAGGTCACAATGATCAAGGCGAATTAATCCTTGTTGGGTAGGCTTGCTAGCAAACGGAACCTTGGCATATAGTATAAAAGACTACTAATGTTATATCAAAGTTTTATGTGTAATCTTTTAAATCTGAAAAACATGAAACAAGCTCATTAGCTATGGTATTGTTTATCTGACTTACTTGACTTGAATTGATCTTTCATTTGGTCAAGAGTTTGCCCTCCGATCGGCTATGATCAGTTGGATGACTCTGAACCCCAAACTTTGTACTTTTTTTCTCTTTAATTCACATGCACCTGATTAGTACTTTTTGTATACCAGACCCAATTCTAAGCGCTTTACAAATTTAAAAACGTTTAATCCTCAAAATAACCGCATAACATCATTAATGTTATTATCCTCATTATACGAATAAGGAAACTGAGCCCCGGAGAAGTTGATTAACTTATCCGAGACCACACAGCTAGTAAATGATCAAATCAGAGTTAATACCCAGGGAGTCTAACTCCAAAATTCATGCTTTCAAGCGGGACATTCTGTTGCCTACTGCTCGAAGATATCCTGTGGCAGAGAAAATGAATGCACACCATAATATTTTTAATGTATTCTCAACAATACACGTTTAATTTACTGAATGCCAAGAATTTCATTTTGTATTTTTCCCAAATTCAATACTCCCATCCTCCATTGATAATATCCATTAAGTTACTAATTCCCTTATCTGTAAAACTATCAGGACTAGGTCAAACACCATTTATAGGTGAATGTCATTGTTTGAGAACCTCATAGCTTGGAATTCAGGGTAATTTGCTCTCATTTTACTTGAAGCTACTCTGCGAAAGGTTTTATGATATGACAACAGCATAGATTAGGATATCTGCTTTTGATTTTCTATCAAACCCAACATACCTCCTCTTTGCAAGCTGCACCTGATTTGTGTTTGCTTTTATCTGTTTCTCTCAAATCCCCCGTGGTCATGCAGGAGCAATTCATGTGTTCTCTCATTCTCTGAAGCGCTGAAATTAGGACCCTATGATTCTGTGCTTAGCCTCTGCTGCAGAAAGGAATAGCTTTACATGTCCCACAGGAAACCCCAGCTTCGGGAAAGATTGTTGGAGAGCTCCCAGACAAAATGGTTTGAAGAAAACAAAACAACGGAGTCCCATCATCATGCACTGCTACAATTTCAGAGGAAGAATTGGCAAGTTAAATAAATAAATAAATAACCAGATTGCAACGTTAAAATTGTCAAACTTGAAGTTCACTCATCTTTGAAAAAATATCTTTAAGATACATGGATCTCATTTGCTGACTTGCTGTCATTACACTTTTCCCACTTAATGGTTTGTCATTCTATGAAGTTAAAAATGATTATTTGTAGACATTTGACATGTCGTGCCTAACATTTCCAATTGGTTAGAAATTTCGAAATGATTTTTAAAGGATGGAATATATCAAAATGTTTTTGAGTAGTATGTTTAAAACTTCTCTTCAACTTCATTTTATTGAAAATAGTTTCTCTGCTTTTTTTTTTCTTTTGAAAAGCTACATTAAGCAATGAGTCACCAGGTGATTTCCCTTCTTTATCTCTGAGTTCCATTTGAAAGACAAAAAAAAATACTCTTCTCTGTCTTCTCACATGTCTCTGAGCTGCTAGGTAGGGTTCAAGGTTGTTAAGGAGACCATGAAAACAAAACGTATGTTTATTTGACAAGGAGCTTTATTACATGGAAGTTTATATGCATGTCAAATGTTTAAGGCAATTTAAATTTTTAGTATCTCCAGAGACCAAGTTAAATGGCTGCTAAAAACTAGTTTTTTAGAGCAGCTTTCAATTTCCATTTAATTTATTTGAATAAAAGGTAACAAGCATCATGTTTAAAATATCTGTTGAAGTTAACTAGGATATCAAAATATTATGTTTGCTTTATTCTTTATTACTGAATCACTAAATAATTATCATTCAGATTCACTATCATCTCGAGCTAGATGATATTGAAAAATACATAATGGCGGACTGTTGCCATAGTAACTCCTCTACAACCACACATTTTCTATGGCAACCCAGGCTCCATGGAATACTAATGAAAACCCATAGCAACAGAGAGTCAAAGAGGTGATGTCTGGAGACCAAATAGCTCATGTAACATTTATTACAAATGTTATAGATGCTTTTGTATATTTAATAAACAAAATCAGTGTTGAAAGACAGTATTAGCTAGAAAATATAAAAGGCGTATTTAAAATCTTTTCTAAAAAAACCCAAATGCCTATGGTACTTAAAGAATCTACGTCAATATAATAATGAATACGAGAACATGTAATTTATATTTTTAAATGTAGACTCATAATTTTTTGTGAAAATGAATATATCTTCCCCAGTTGCAGAAGATGTGCATTCAACATTGCAATATGAACCCTCAAAGCAATGCAAGAGCACTTTGTTTAGATTTTTATTTTTATTATTTTATTTTACTTTATTTTGGCATTTTTCCTAGTTCCTGTTCTTTTCAAGAATTCAGCTATGTAACCTCTGAAAGCCTTGGATTCTTGTTTGCAAAACGATGTTGTGTTTAAAGGACATTAAAGCCTCTATGATTCCTATTCTACCATTTATCAGCATATGAATTTCATAAATCATTTAATCTGAGTGTCAGTTTCTTATCTGCCAAAGGACATGATATCTCCCTCCTCCTCATTACCAGTTTGCTACAAAATGTGCTTGATATACATAAGTACTCTGTGAAAATAATTAATACAGCTAAAGAAAAAAACTAAAAGGTTACTCTTTACATTTTTGTTTTAAAACACTGGAGTTGATAAAGATCCATTTATCAAATCCATATATATTATAAACTATTAAATCCATGTATATTATAAACTATTTTGATATATGATTATTTATTGAGTAACTACTATGTTACCAATTGTTGCTGTAACAGCAAGATGAACAAGATAGGTAGGTAGGTAGGTCTCTGCATTCATAGAGCTTACGTTCCAGCAGAAAATGCTAGAGAATAGGTAAGTAAACAAAGGCAACTAAGAAATGTGAAAGTGTTACAGAGCAACTAATCAGAGTTAACTGATTAAAGAGGATTTTTAAGATGTGGGCTAGTTCGGGTCAAGATGCATTGCAGGTCAGTGCTCTGCTCTGGAAGGAAGTAAGGGGCTGTGAAACGGAACCAGGATGAGTCAGCCATGGGAGGAGATGGACAGCTAGGCAGCAGGACAGCTGTTACAAGACACTGCAGTAGGAAAGAGGTTAATAGGTTGACAAAAAAAGCACAGAGGTCAGTGGGGTTAAAGAGCAGAGAACAGGGACAGGATAATGTGGTATGAAAACCTAGAAGGAGAGAAAGCCAAAGTAGGAATCTGATTTTATGACTGTGTGGACATGGATTGCACAGATAAGACATCACTAACATGAGAGATGATGGTATGACTTGTGCCAAGTAAGTGGCACTGCTGACAGCAAGAAGTGAACATAAATAAGATCTACCCTGGAGGTAGAGAAAAGACGATTTGCTGATGATTTAAGCCCAGGAGACAAAAGCAAGGGGGAATCAGTTATGACTCCCAGGTTTTTGATAAGAGCAACTGGAGGCTAATGATGCCATCTCCTACAATGAGAATTATGAAGATGTGAACAGGCTTGGGATGGCAGGAAGACGTGGACTATGCCAGGTAATCAGGGCTCTATTTTGTACTGATCTGCCTGTTAAATATTTTCCCAGTCCAAAGTCATAGATTTCCTTATAAATAATTAATACTGGCCGGGCACTGTGGTTCAAGCCTGTAATCCCAGCACTTTAGGAGGCTAAGGCAGGTGGATCACGAGGTCAGGAGTTTGACACCAGTCTGGCCAACATGGTGAAACCTTGTCTCAACTAAAAAAATACAAAAACTTAGCCAGGTGCAATGGTGTGCACCTGTAATCCCAGCTACTCCAGAGGCTGAGGCAGAAGAATCTCGCGAACCCGGGAGGTGAAGGTTGCAGTGAGCCGAGATTGCGCCATTGCACTCCAGCCTGGGTGACAGTGCAAGACTCCATCTCAAAACAAAATAAATTTAAAAAAAATAAATTAAATTAAAATTTACATTTCAGAAAGCATTGAAATGAACTAGGGGATTACAATTTATGCCTAGATATTATCAAGTGCCTTAAAGTCTAGTCTCAGCCAAGGAACCCAAATAAAGATGTACGAATGGAACCGGTTGGTGGGGAGGGCCCAGCCAACCTTTGGGATGCTGGTCTTTCCCATCAACTAGTTCCCTGCTATCAACTGCTAACTTCAAACCCTGTATCTACAAAATCGACATTCGGCTCAGATAAAATGAACTTTAAAAAATACCGCTTAATGTTGTGTTGCCTTATAATTGATATAGTGCCTATCTAGGTAAAAACCAAATTGCTTACATCATCAGCAAGACATTCATCCTTTAATCACATTTTCAATTTCTTCTAATTTATTTACAAGAGAACATTTACATATAGTTTTTAAAATTCTATATTATGGCTCAATAGAATTCAAACCTTTTGCTTTTTAAAAACCTTGACTGTTAGCAAAAAGGAAAAAAAAAGCAGATGTAGGAAAGCATAAAGTTTAAGATGACAGATCTTTGTTTAAAACTACTTATTCTTGCCCAGGCATGATAGCATGCACCTGTAATCTCAGCATTTTGGGAGGCCAAGGATGAAGGCTCACCTGAACCCAAGAATTCAAGAGAAGACTAGGCAACACAGTGAGATCCTGTCTTTACAATTTTTTTTTCACAAATTAGCCAGGTTTACGCCTGTGGTCCCAGCTACTCAAGAAGCTGAGGCAGGAACGTCACTTGAGCACAAGAGTTTGAGACCAGTCTGGGCAACGTAGTGAGAACCCACCTATATAAAAAATTTAATAACATTAGCCAGGCACAGTGGCTCATACCTATAGTCCAGATCTCTGGGAGGCTAAAGCAGGAGGACTGCTAAAACTCAGAAAGCCGAGGCTGCAGTGAGCCATGATCGCACCACTGCACTCCAGCCTGGGTGGCACAGTCAGACCCTGTCTTCAAAAACAGAAAACAAAATACACACACACACAAACCCTACTGATTCTTGCTTTGATAGTTGATTTTATTACACAAATTAAAGCTATAGGAATTTTTTAATATTCTATTTTGAGATTATTATCTCTATCAGGTAGTTCCAGATAGACTAGTATATATAGAGATTCTGTACTTAACTCCAATTTGATAAAATCAAATAAAAGTTATGTTTAAAAGTTTAATATTATTCACATTGGGTTTAACTAAAATTTTCTTTAAAAATTTTGAAATGGAATTTCCACCCAGATTAAATCCACATTTCGTAGTTATGCAAAACAATGCAGTCATCACAATACCTACTAAAAATAATCACTAGCATGACATACAGCAAAGCTTAAGACATTTTATTGCATGCAATAATTGCACATTAAATAAATGCTAAAAATATACCTCCTAAGACTGAAAAAATGTAAATCACAGAGACTTCTTTAAGGTTATTTTTAAGTGTTATCATATGGCTAGGAATAATTTATTTTCTAATCATAGACTGCTGGAGTTTTTTAAGCAAACACAATGAATCATCATGTAAGTTAAAAACATATAAACATTTATTGATACAAAGGAAACACTAGTTACTAGAGAATGTCAAAGCATGTAAACTTCGTGCAATATGAACATACATATTTAAGCAAATCTAAACAAATGTACAGATTTGGATACAAAGCATGGTCATGATTCATTGCTTTAAATTTTAGCTGGCCAATCCAATAAAATCAAACAAGGATTTTTTTAAAAACTAGAGCTGGGTAGGGACGTCAGGGCATTGGATAAGGATAGTCTACCTCTTTGGTTTTCTGGATAACTATAGGTGATATTTACAAACATGCAACATAGTAAACGAAATCATTGGCAGAGCAATCTCCTAAACCTCTGTACCACTGAAGTATCCATATTGGATTCTCTCTCTTTTTCTTTCATTTTTCTCTTAAGTTGAAAATTCATGCTTGCTAGTGAATATCTGCTGTCATTTTTGCCTAACAAATATTCGCTTTCTGCCTTAGAATCAAACACAATAGTGTATTTTAACATAAGACAAGCAAAGAAATAAGATATGAATCTCATAGAGCTTGTGTTAACTCTAATGCTTTGATCAAAATAAGAGACATCTCAATTATAATAGAGTGCATGGAATTCAATTTTTACTATTTGAGTGGGGAATAGTTCACTGCAATTGATTCCCTCATTCTGTATAACGGAATATAACAAGCTTTACAACACAGAGACTAATGTAGAATCCTTGAAATTACTTTGGAAGTTTTTTACCTACTATTTCTGTTGGTGTTTCGTTCGGTTGGTCTAGTTTGGTTGGGTGGAAATTTCTGAAGGCACATGATAATTCATCAAGGAGAGGAAAATAGTACAAGATTGTCAAGTATTTGTATTCCAAAACTCTCCCCTAACCCAACTTGTTTATAATTTATACCTTGAGTAGAAAAATCAGCTAATAAGAACTATGATTTACTGAATATTAAAGTTTTATGATACTATTGGGAGCTCATGCATTTCTAAAACCTTATTAATTCAGGGGTTAAACTCTAGGCATATTTCAGTTTTCTTAACTCTCTAACCTACTCTATACCACCAGATACAGTCTTGATGGAAAAGACCTCTCATTATTCAAAAGCTGGTTTCACCTAAATTCCTTTTACCTATCTGTAGAGAGTTGTCTTTCTGAGACTTCCTCAGATTTAATATCTATTGATTTTTCCATAATTTGAATAAACTCATATAACTGGAGTTTCAGCCCAGCACGAATCATATTAGAAGCAGTTAATATAAATGTGAGAGCAGCAAACATGTCTAAGAAAAAAATCTATAAAATTAGGTTGAATAGATAAAAGTACAACAAGGCCCCCTCCTTCTACAGCCTGATAGACCTAACATCTATAGTTTCTGAACACCTTATCAGTTTGTACCTGACTTCATATAAGTGGTTACAAGTCATTCATAGAACATTTCACATGTGCCCTCTATACTAGTAAAATCCAAACTGTGAGGAGGCATTTGTCCAAAACTCAATCACAAGTCCATTATTTGGGACTTAAAATGTTTGTAGTCATTAAAAAAAATAAATTATTATAGTTTAAACCCTGGAAATTATGCAAGAACCTCACTGAAGCCAAAAATAACTTTAGAATCAGATTAATAGTGCTTTAAACAAAAAGTATAATACACAGCCCCAGACTGCCTTTTCTCTCATCTCACATTGCAGGACAGGTAAAAGCCTTAAAATTATGGCATAAGTAGAAATAGACAAAGGCCAGGGATGTCCACAAGCAGGACAACTACTCTGAATTTAAGTCTTGACATTTGAAAACTCTTAAGAAAATATCTGACAGTCATATAAGCACCTTATTTTAACTATATTCATAGTGAAACATGTTAAGCTTAAATATATGCTAAGATAAATGAAAAGTAACCCAATATATTTTGCTTACAAATTAAGTTGACACATCATGGTGAGAAGAAAATTAGTTAAAAAACTAGAAGCATGCTTATTAAAAGAATCTTTGGCAAGCTGGAAATTTAAATAATCACATAATATAGCTAAATGTTGCTTTTAATAGGCAACAGAAATTTAATTTCTATATCCACAATGAAGAAAAATTTGGCTTCTTCATTTAAAAAAAATTTTTTAACCCTTGCTTACACATTCAAAGCGTAGATCTAATCGAGAATGTAAAGGTCACTTATATTCACCAAAAAGCAGGGGTTTAAAGCGGTTAGTGACTTGACCAAGATCACTCAACCTATTAATCACTAAGCTAGGGTGGAAAAAAATCAACCTCCAAAATCTCAATTCCTCTGTTCTTAACATTGTTCAACTTTCCTCTCTTCAGGGGATGGCTAACTTTGCATTCGAATGTTTAGTACAAAATACCTACGATTTGCTTATATTCTAATGAGGCAGACAGCCAAGATGAAATCTCCATTCTGAGAGAGCCTGAGTTAGTAAGAGCCCAGACACAACACTCATCCAGAAAAAACAGCAGATTCTGTGTTCAGCTCAAGGAAGACTGCTTCAGGCAGGGCTATGCCTGCACAGAAGTGCAATGTCTACTGTTCAGATGACAAGAAAGAATCAAAACTACTGAATTTACAAGAACAGACAAGGCCTCAACCTACTCTCCTAAAAAACAAGCAAGCGACAGAAAAGAGTTACTACCGTATTTAGCTGCTGGGTGTTAACTCTCAAATGAAACAGAGCCCATGATATGAAAAGACTTGGGACCGTTTGTAAAAAGTAAGAAAAACAAAGCCAATGGTAAGCAGTTGAACTTCACTACATTTAAGGTGTCTGCACACCCATGAAATGGAGAATATTGGGATGTGCATTTCACTTGCTCAAGACCATGCAGAAACCTTCGCATCTGTTTCCTACCTTCAAATTCTGCTTTATTTCCTACTACATTCTCACTCCAAATGTGCCCATCGTGCCAGCTAAATCATGCAGGGTATATGCCATGGTGTTTCACATTTCAGTCACTTAAAATAATCCATTAACCTTTCTAACATTTTTTTCTCTCTTTAACCTTATTAAAACCACTCTCCCTCAAATACTTAATAAAAAACTTTACAGATTCTTCCTAGGCAGAATTTGATCACCCTTTTCCCCATGCTACTAAGTTCCCCAATTTATCACATGCTGGTGATTGGCTTACTATCTCTCTTCATGACTCACTCACGAACCACTAGGGGAGAAGGTTGTGCTTGATTCTTCCTGGCAAGAGACCTTGCATAGCAATTGCATTTCATATTCATTCACTCAAAGAAGAAAATAGACAGTGCTAGTGAGGGTGTGGCAAAATGAGTACTTTCATAGAATACCAAAGGAAAACTGGTACAATCTTTCTGGAAAGTATTTAGCAATATATTTGTAACATCTTAATACTCTCAAATTCTTTGAACTAATAATTCTACCTTAAGACATATATCACAAGGATATAGCTGGATATATAAAACAAAAATTCATGTTCAAGGATTTTTAACATGGCCTTCTCTGACATAATGAAAAACTGGAAACAAGTGTAATATTCTAAAAATAAGAGAAGAGTTACATAAATCATGGAGCCTCCTCTGGGTGAAATGAGATTATACCAGTTGATATGAGAAAAATATTATAATGTTAAGTGAAATATGCATTTATAAAATAAACCCAACTACATAATATTTCTTATTTCTGTTTCTAACCCTAAAAGATAAACTGCTATAGAAATTTCCTTTCTGATGTAAACTAAACAATATTTGTAACAATGTTTATTCAGACACTGAAAAACAGGCAGTTCTGAACTGTGATTCCTGAGTGGAAAGGGAGGAGTGAGTTCAGCCCTGTGTGCTCATTTTGCCACACCCTCAGTAGGATGGCCCCAACTTTCTGAGAGCCAGTTTCAAGCCACAGTGCAGGAAGGAAGAACCCCAACATAGTAAAACACTCAGAAATAATTTGAATTTGTAAACTAAGTATGAGGAGAGTGAACTGCACTGAGGGTTCCAAAGATCTACAAAGAAGTTCACTGCATCATTAAATGAGTACAGATCTATGCATGGATGAGGTGAAACTCCATGAGGCAAAAGAACCAGTAGGCTGGAAAATTCCTAGAGCTGACACAGGGTTACAAATAACTCACGTTGCCACCAGCCAGAGTGGAGAGATCTTGTAATATATGCGATATTGGGTAGACCTCAAGAAGGTCATGCCGTAGTAGTGGGGCTAAATTAGCCTGAGAACAAACACTACCCTAGACCTGCCATAACAAAACTTACAAGCTGCTCCAAAAGATTAAACCGATCTGCAAGTAACAGCTGCATAACAGAGCAAAAAATCCAATTCTGTTTAAGGGAACAGGAAAAAATCCAGCATTCAACAACATAAAAATCTTAATGCCTGATACCTAATCAAAAATTAGCAGACATACAAAGAAGCAGAAAAAAAAATCCATCAAAACAGAAACTGAAACGACAGAGATGATGGAATTAGCATATTAAAATGTTAACAAAGTTACTTAAAATATTATAAATATTCTCAAGGCTGTAAAGGAAAATATGACCATAATAAAGAGAGAATTGAAAAAAATACATAAACACCCAGATAAAATTTCTAGAACTAAAAATATGCTCAATAACTTCTAGGGTCAAATATACTCTAGGTAAGTTTAATAGAAAATTCAACATAATAAGAACAAAAGATCAATGAGCTTGAAGACAGAAACATAAATTATCCAAAATAAAGCACAGACAGAAAAAAGACTGAAAACATGAACAGAGTATCAGTGACGAGTGAGACGATATCAAGAAGTCTAACGTATGTGTAATTGGAGTCACAAAGAAAGGGGGAGAGGTACAGAAGTATTTAAAGAAGTTATGGCTGAAAAATTTTCCAAATTTGATAAAAAGCATACAGATTTTAGAAGCTCAACAATCCCCAAAGAGAATAAATATAAAGAAAACCACACAAAAATACATCATAAACAAACTGCTGATAAAGAGTGATAAAATGATAAAGAAAAAATTCTAAAAGCAGCCAGACAAAAAGACACATTAAGAGCAAAAATAAGAACGACAGAAGATGTCTTGTCAGAAACCAAGTAAATTGGAAGATTATGAAATGTTAGCTTCCAAGTTCTGAGAGAAGAGAACTGCATAGAATTCTATATCCAGCAAAAATATATTTCAAAAATGAAGATGAAATAAAAAGAAAAAAAATGCTTAGAGAATTTGTTACCACCAGACTTCCACTAAAAGGTGGAAATTTAGGTCTTAAGGTTTTAACAGAGAAATGAAGATTGCCCAAAGCAGCAAATATAAGAAGTAGTTTTAAAAATATTTTAATCTATTAAAAATAGTACAGTTATATTTTAAGTTACTTTTTAATGTAAAAATAACAATTATATATTGTGGTATTTGTAACATGTAGAAGTAAAATGTATAATAACAACCTAATAAAACAATGAGATGAACAAATAGAAGTATACTGTTGTAAGGTTCTTACAAGGGTAGTGTATTAGTATTTGAATATATAATGATACTAAATATACATAGGACAATCCATAGAGAAACCACTAAAATAAATAACTGCTAAAGATAAAACACAGAGGTATTTCTAATAAGCTAATAAATGAGATAAAACAGAATCTTTAAAAATAGTTAATTATTCCAAAAGAAGAACGGAAAAAAACAAAAAAAAAAAGAACACATGGATCAAATAGTAAACAGATAGCAAAATAACAGATGTAAACCAAATCATGTCAATAATTACATTTACCATGAATCATTTAACACTGCAATGGAAAAGCAGAGTATCAAGCTGGATAAAAAACAAGACTCACCTATATGTTTTCTATGAGAAATCTGCTTGAAATTTATAGACACGGGTTAAAAGTAAAATGATGAAAGAAGATAGATCATATAAATACTAACAAAGACAAGAAAAAGCCAAAAAGGCTAAATTCATATGCGAAAAGTAGACCTGAGAATAAAGAATATTATCATTGATAAAGACATGTATTTTATAATAAGGAGTTAATTTAACTGAAAGGTTTAATAATAATTCACAATATGCATGTGTCCAATAACAGAGCTTCAAAATACTATACATATTAAACTTGACAGAACAGAAAATTCAGCTACATAATTAAAACATACACACACATATAAAAACAAATGTACTATAATAAAATGTTAAGCATTATTTTCTCTTTTATACTTTTCTGTATTTTCAGTTTTTTTCAGTAAGCACATACAATGTTAATAATCCTGGTATCCTAGCTCCATCTTATTTTTATCTCTCAACCCTTCTTTGACCTGGTGACAGACTGTGATGGTTAATACTCAGTGCCAACTTGATTAGATCGAAGGATACAAAGTATTGATCTTGGGTGTATCTGTGAGGATGTTGCCAAAGGAGAGTAATATTTGAGTCATTGGGCTGGGAAAGGCAGACCCACCTTCGATCTGGGTAGGCACAATCTAATCAGCTTACATAAAGCAGGGAGAAAAATGCAAAAACTCGAGACTGGCCTAGCCTACCAGACTACGTCTTTCTCCCGTACTGGATGCTTCCTGCCCTCGGACTCCAGGTTCTTTAGTTTTGAGAGTCAGACTGGCTCTCCTTGCTCCTCAAGCTTGCAGACAGCCTATTGTGGGACCTTGTGATTGTATAAATTAATTCTTAATAAACTCATTTCTATCTATCTATCATCTATCTATCTATCTATCTATCTATCTATCTATCTATCTATCTATCTATCTATCTATCTGTCTATCCATCCATCCATCCATCCATCCATCCATCCATCCATCCATCCATCCTATTAGCTCTGTCCCTCTAGAGAACCCTAATACACAAACTCTCATTTTACCTTCTAGCAACCAACCTTTCTCACATGGTAGAGCTCTCAATTTGAGTGACTACAACCTCTGCCATAGTGATGGGATATCCACATGGCCCAGATTGACAAATGATCCCATCCCTCGAAGGCCCATGATTAATCCACAAATGGGACATAATCCAAGCAGGTTCAGTGTTCAAGGATTTATATGGATGCTGGAAGACATTCTTAACTGAGGGACTTGTAATTCAGGACCAGGAAAGAAAATCTTTGTCATTCCTAGAGAATGTGTTACTAGGACAAGAGCCTACCAAGAGGGAAGCTGTGCTGAATATCAAAGGGAAAGAAACATAAATGTGACATTGCTATTTGAGTCCCTGTCTCCAACCCTGTATGCCTAAAAATATCCCCTCCTGCACCTTTCAACGACATTAGCCAATTATTTTCCATCTTTTGCTTAAGCTAATTTGAGTGTGGTTTCTGCCAGGGGAAACCAAAAGAACCCAGACTAATAGTAAAAGAGTAATTTAATGAACTTCTGTTTTGCTTATCTGTTAGAGAAGGGAGTAATGAATGTAAGATGACTTCCCGTCTCTTGGTTTTATCTATACCCGCCATGCAGGTATTGGCTTATCAGGCACAGTCAATCTCTTGATAGAGCTGCCCAGAGAAAATAAGGAGAATGTAGCACCTACCCAAACCAACAAATACACAAAGTAGATTCCACTAATTATTTCAGCCTTTAAAATACAGTTTTACTCTTATTTTAAAATGTTTTCATGTAGCATGAAAAAAGATTTTTTAAAAATGTCTACTATAAGTTCATGAAGATTTTTCCTTCATGTTATATGCTTCTAAGTAAATAAATTCACCACTAAATAAAACCAGGTTTTAAATTATTCTTCGAACCAAAGGAAGGCATAATTGTCTTTAAAAGTACCATATTTTCTATTAAAAAAAATGCAGCAAAGAGATTTATGAGTCTAATCACCATCACAACAGGATTCTTAAAATTGCAGCTTGGTTTATGGGATTGATTACACTATTCTTGGCAAATAATTCTCCTCCAGCGCACACTGATCCTCTTCAACCTCCCCTCCCTCTTCTCCTAGATTAGATAATGCAAGAGATCATGTATCTTACAGAAAAGTATAATTGTGAGTCATGTAGCAGCGAGGTATTCAATTTTTATTATGCCAAAAGACAATTTTCAAATCAATAAGAAAAGCTATCCAAGGAAGTTAATTTAGTTAAAAAAAAAAATGCTCTGAGATTCAGGCCTGAATTACAGATAGTTTTAGTTTTTTGAAAAAACGATGAGTCATTGCAGTTCTTCCCTGATGTTCAAATTTAAACATAAAACTCAGGTATATTTTTAGGAGTAATTGTCGTCTACAAGGTTGATTAGGACTAAAATTTTATTTACTGTATAAAATGATGAGGCTTTCATACAAATGTCTTAATGTTTTTTCCATTTAATTTTAGATATTTCTGGAAATGTGAGCTAAGATATATATAATTCTCATATATCCTAAGAAAATGTTTTCTAATGAGATTTTTTTTGATGCCCAGAATTTGAAATCCTCTTTTGTCACCTAATTCATTTTTTCCACAATTTTCTACAGGGATTACAAAAACAAAAATAAATAAAAATATGTATATATTCTATTAAAAATTATTGATCTTTAATCTAAAAAGAAAACTAAGCCACTTCTTATAAATATACCTGTTATTCTAAAAATTGCATTTTGACATGAAAATGAGTAATTTTAAATACATTTCTCAGAATGATATTTCTGTCAGTCATTGGCCTAGTAAGTTAATGTATAATCTACGACAATGAAAAGCTAAGCTTTAGAAAATAAGAACAGGCTGGGTACAGTGGCTCACACCTGTAATCCCAGTACTTTGGAAGGCTGAAATGGATGGATCACTTAAGGTCAGGAGTTCGAGACTAGCCTGGCCAACATGGTGAAACCTCATCTCTACTAAAATACCAAAATTAGCTGAGCATGGTGGTGGTGCCTGTAATCCCGACTACTAGAGAGGTTGAGGCAGGAGGACTGCTTGAAGCCAGAAGGCAGTGGTTACAGTGAGCCAAGATTGCACCCTGCACTCCAGCCTAGTCAACAGAGCGAGACTCCATCTCAAGAAAAAAAAGAAAAAATAAATAAGAATAACATGTTTCTGAAGTTACTGAGGCATCTATCAAACACAGTTGATCTCATGTTCACAGCAGCCTGGTCTGTCTCAAAAATTTTGCTAAGAATCAGGATACAAAAAGAACCAGGTAGTAACAGTCTCCCTTCTTGCAGAGCTTACAGTCTAGGAGGGAACACCCGGTTACACAAAATTGTATTTAATTAGAGTTGTGATAAATGCTCTGAAATAAGTGCAACATGAAATGAGAACTTGTTATAGGAGGAGGAGGATCTAATATCAACAATGGGGAAGAGAAGGCACTCTTAGGAAAGTGGCATTTACACTGACACTGGGTTGGGGGCCTTAAGAGAGAGCACCAGGCAAAGATTACATGTTCCAATGTCTGTAGGCCGGGAGCTTTTGCAGAAATTAAAAAAAAAAGCTATTTGGTTAGAGTGCACTGAGTGAGGGAAAATGGCTCAAGACTAACTTGACAACATTAATTGGGCCAGAAATATAGTGCGGTGTCAAGGATTTGGGACGTTATTCTTAAGAGCAGTGAAGAAACTTGGAAGTGTTCTATGAAAAGAAGTAAGATCACTTTGGAAAAGCTCTTTCTGGAGAAATGTGGAGAAGGGATTAGTAGAAGGCAGGCCTAAAGATAAGACAACCAGATAAAAGATAACTGCAGACTGCACTAGGTGGCTCTTGCCTACAGTCCCAGCTACTCGGGAGATGGAGGCAGGTGGATAGCTTGAGGTCATGAGTTCCAGATCAGCCTAGGCAACATAGCAAGACTCCATCTCTTCAAGAACAAAAAGACAACTACAGAGATCCAGTTCCAGGCTCAGGGCCTGTGGCCTCCCCGGGGTAGAGCCCCTGTCATGGAGAGAAGTCAAGGCTTTGATTATAGGGCATGAAAGAAGGATGTCTGAGATGACTGTGACCTGAGAAACCCCAGCATTTAGCTCAACAAGACAAGAGGAGAAAGTTAATGACTATTAAGCAGTTGCTGCTGGAAAAGGAACGGAAAATAGAAAAAGGTAGAACGCTATAAGCCAAGAGACCCCAGTGTAGAAGTTGCGAAGGACAAGAAAGATGAGGCCTGAAATGTGTCCCTGGGATTTAGCAACATGGAAATCCCTGATAACCTTCAAGGGGGGTTCACATATCAAACTTTCTAATATAAATTATTCTAGGTAGTATGGCCATTGGGGTATATTTGTATGTGTTGTGTGTGTGTGTGTGATGTATATAGTCATTACAGGTTAACAGGACTTTATGGGACACTGTTTTGAATAGAAAGCACAATAACAACACATTTGGATCATTTTTAAGCCAAGATGCTGATGAGCAAGTAGGTGCACAATTATGTGCCTGGCACTGCACTGAACAATATTTAGAGGAGAAATAAAAGATATAACATGTTACGTCTAACCTCAAGGTGTTGGCTATGTGGTAAGCAAAGCCAAGACACTTGAAATCATGTAATTTAGGTTATAATAAAGGAAGAAATTACTCAGCTCTAATCTAAAAACTATTTTGTTGAAAATGTACTTTTCTAAATGAAATATGAAGTCATTTTGCCTTAATAATGCCAAATTGCAGCTGCAGTACAATGGCCTCAGCAAAGTTTTATTTCATGTACAATGCCATGCTGCCATCTACTGGATATTGCTTAAATTTTCTTTGACAGGTTTTTTTTTCAGTCCTATCACTGGACAACTTAATTGATGATTGATTAGAACAGTAAAATATTTTTAAACGCCCTATAACAAAATGTAAACACAATATAAATACTTAAGTAGTATAGAATAATCCCAATTTAAATAAAATTTTAAATTCATAGTGTCTAAAAATAGTAAAAATAAAAACTTGCCTTGTGAAAAAGTTTTACAATATGTCCCGTATGGACTAGGAAAAGGAAGGACAAATTCTGTCTATAACGCTGCTTACAGATATCAGTTGCACAAGGAAAAAATTAGGGGCTAAAAACACATCACTGTATATCACAGAAGAGAAGAAAATCTTTTCAACTGAAACCACAATTTTAGGAATAAAAACAGGTTTTCCAAATTTTCAAGACAGAAACAAAGTCTGTCTTTTGGGAAGTTTCTTTAACATCTTGTTGGGAGGGCGGGCATGGTGGCTCACGCCTGTAATCTCAGCACTTTGGAAGGCTGAAGCAGGCAGATCGCCTGAGGTCAGGAGTTCAACACCAGCATGGCCAACATGGTGAAACCTTTGTCTCTACAAAAAATACAAAAATTAACCAGGCATGGTGGCGAATGCCTGTAGTCCCAGCAAGTCAAAAGGCTGAGGCAGAAGAATCACTTGAACCAAGGAGGTGGAGGTTGCACTGAGCTGAGTTCACGCCACTGAACTCCAGCCTGGGCAACAGAATGATACTCTGTTTAAAAAAAAAAAAAATGGTTGGGAGGAGATATCTTCTGCCCCTCTTCCCACTCCAAATACCACTTCAAGCTATTTCCAAGTTTCTTCTGCTCCTGGTCCCCCAAAACCAAGGAGAATTTGCTAATAATATTGGCCAGAGCCCAGGGCAACCATAACCAGCAGTGTGAGTGCACTTTATGAAGGCACAAAGAGTGCTCCCATGTCTCTTTTCTTGGTTCCATTTATCAGGGAGTATAAAGGGAATCAGTGCCATTACTGGCTAATTTTCTGTGCAGAACCACCTAACCTTCTGTTCCCAAGACAGATTCAAGACACTCCAACACAGCTTCCCAGTTACTAAGAGAGAGCATTTGCTTCTTGGATTGCCAGTATTCCAACATATGCTCTCCCAGGAACTCCATGGGGGGAAGAGCATAGAACAAGCCAAGATTTGGTCATTGGCAAGCCTCCCCATCGAAAAACTACTCATATCAACACTAACTCCTAATAAATACATTTAAGGTATACTATCAAAAATAAATAATACTCTTTAAGATACACTGTCTCTACAGTTAATAGTGTAATGATTTTTACCAAAGTAACCATTTAACCTATTAAAGCATAGGCATCTTAACATGTTCGTGGGAATAGTACTTCTGATAACATCTTAGATAAGTATCTTAAGATGAAATACCAAGGGTAAGAATTATCATAAAAGTTGAGCAAAGTCAGTGAATTGCTTCAAAAATGACATGTGTAATCAATTCAGCAGAACATGTTTTTGATACACATCTTTGAAACCTAGAACTAGTTATCCCAATTGAGTGGGTGGTAGTTTTCTCTAAAGCAGAGGCTTTCAAACTGCAATCTGCTGAGTCCTAGGAGGCCCCTGAAGGTGTGTTAGGAGAGAACTTTTAGCCACCTCACTACAGCTTCAACCTGAGCAGCTCCGCATTTATTTGTTTTTATGCTGTTATATGTTTTATCTGTTATCATTCTTCAGCTATTCACAAATATTCCATTTCTCTTTCTTCTAGCTTCATGATAGAATTGAATGTCCCTGCCTGTTCCCTTTGAAGTTAAGGTTGGCCATGGGACTTGTTTCAACCAATGAAATGTGTCGCCTTCAGATGGAAGCTTTAAGAGACACTTCGTGATCTGTCACCTTGCCTTTTGTTTACTGCATGAGAGCACATGTCTAGATGAAGTCTCCAACAGCCTGGGTCCCTGAGTGTCTAGAAGGAGCAGAAATCTCCTGCCAATTCCCACTAGACAGAAAGCATAAGCAAAAACTATGCATCGATGTGCAAAGCCACTGAGATCTTTGAGTTATGTGTTTGTTATGCAGTGCAGCCTACCCTTCTGACTGCTAGATCATTTGCTAAACCTATGCTCTAAAGAAGGGATCAACAAACAGTGGCACAGGGCCACATCTAGCCTGCTACCTGTTTTTGTAAATGAAGTTCTGTTGGAACGCAGCTGCACCCATTCATTTGTGTATTAGCTAGGCTACTTTAGAATGACACCAGCAGAGCTGAATAGCTGTAACAGAGACTGAATAGCTCACAACGTACTATCTACTGCTTTACCAAAAAAAAAAAAAAAGAAAAAAATTACAAGCTCTTGCTTTAAAGTTCTGTGCTAGCTGAGTATTGCTAAAGAAAACTAAGGTGAATAGATCCATGCCCTTTGATAGCAAGTGCTGAATCAGCCAAAATAAACATAAGGTAAAATTTGCTCCCTATGTGAAGTATAACAGACATTGGCATATGTAGTTCTAATAGGCATAATTGTGCCTATTCTCTAGCTTCTGTGAAAGATATTGTGAAAAATTTGAAATTTTATAGAGGAAAGACTTTGAATTAGAAGATGGAGAGACTGCTTTGTAGACAAGGCATTAATCTAATAACGGACCCCAGTAGGCTGTTTACAACAATTGTATCTTATCACAACTTTGTTATTCTCCACTCAGCTTCAAAGTTTTCAACAAAACTGTCATGAAAGGTCAAAAATATTACGTATCTGGGCCCAGCACGGTGGCTCACGCCTGTAATCTCAGTATTTTGGAAGGCCAAGGCAAAAGGGTTGCTTGAGTTCAGAAGTTCTAGACCTGCCTAGGCAGCGTAGTGAGACCCTGTCCCTACAAAATTTTACCAAAAAAAAAAAAAAAATAGCCAGATGTGGTAGCATGTGCCTGTAGTTCCAGGTACTCAGGAGGCTGAGGTGAGAGGACTGCTTGAGCCCAGAAGTTTGAAGTTGCAGTGAGCTATGATTGAGTCATTGCACTGCAGCCTGGGTGACAAAGCAAGAACTACCCTCTCTAAAACAATGTACATGTTGTTTTATATATATATGTGTGTATATTTTTATATATATAAATGTGTATACACACACACACACACACACACACACAAAATGTGCCTGTATAAAATTAGCCCTGAAATAAAATTAGCTACTACTGAAATATAGCTGATAGAAGTAATGAAGTCTTAGAAAATGTTCTTAGCCTGAAAACAGATGCTTTGTGTGTTCAAGGGTAACACATCAAGATCAGTGGTTATTCCAGCTTTTGATATGGAGCCCACTACATTTTCCTATAGAAATTAGTCAAACTTTCAGCAAGAGCCTCCGTCAAAACTAACAGAGCTCATCACATAAAGCCCAAAACTTTAAAAAAACTTCATAAAGATATTTAATGTGGCAGATTGAGGACATACAGAAGAAACATACTTTTTTGAGTAAATGCAAATGAACTTCATGTTCTATTTTAACAATAACATTGTAAATTAACATGCGTGTTTTTGCTATATAATGCAGCACAGATTAGCAATTTAGATAGACTTTGGGGCCAGACTCTCACTTCAAATAAAAGCTCTGCTATTTATTAGCTGCCTGACCTTGCTGTGGATTTCCTAACTTCTCTCTGCCTCAGTTTTCTCATTGGTAATATAGAGATAATGAGAGTATCTACTTTGTTGGGTTTTCATGAAGAAGAGTTATATTGGTGAATATAACTAAGAATAGTGCCTGGCATATAGGAGGCACTATACAAGTATTTGTTAATTAAATGCACCCAACTCTCCTCCTTCCCACTGTAGGCACTCTGGCCTCTCACACACAGCGAAACAAACACTCAAATAATACCCAGTTAAAAGATTGTTGGTCTAAAAACTAGACAGTATAATCTTACAAAATATAATTTTAAGAAAAAAATATTAACCTTTTAATTTCTGCCTATAAAAGTGACAGAATTTTCCTGGAAGAACTGGTATGATCTGAGTGACTTCCAAGACTATACTAACAGTCCTGGGACAGTGGCTTATGCCTATAATCCTAGCACTTTGGGAAGCCAAGTAATCCCAGCATTTGGCCAAGTAATACCAACACTCAAGTAATCCTAGGTGGGAGGATTGCTTAAGTCCAGGAGTTTGAGACACAGCAAGACCTTGTCTCTACTAAAAATAAAAATAAAACAATTAGCCAAGCATAGTGGCACACGCCTGTAGCCCAAGCTACTCAAGTGGCTCAGTGAGGAGGATCACTTAAGTCCAGGAGATTAAGGCTGCATTGAGCCATGATTGCACCACTGCACTCCATCCAGGGCAACAGAAGGAGATCCTTTCTCAAAAACAACAGGCAGGCACGGTGGCACGCACCTGTAATCCCAGCACTTTGGGAGGCTGAGGCGGGCAGATCACAAAGTCAGGAGTTTGAGACCAGCCTGACCAACATGGTGAAACCACATCTCTACTAAAAAAAAAAAAAAAATACAAAATTAGCTGGGTGTGATGGCGCATGCCTCAGCAGGAGAATCGCTTGAACCCGGGAGGTGGAGGTTGCGGTGAGACGAGATCATGCCATTGCACTACAGCCTGGTCAACCAGAGCGAAACTCAGTCTCAAAACAACAACAACAACAACAAAAACTATACTGTGCTAATGGAATTAAAAAGAGAGATAAAGAACCTGAAAAAAGGTCTTATTGAGAAAAAGACCTTAATAAAAGCCTAATCAAAACCTAGGGAGAAAAGGAAATGGAGACAGAGGCATAAATGGGCATGATTGTGTAAAGCGTAACAATTAAGAATAGTATTAGCCAAGTACTGAAATTCCTAGGGTGGTTTTCATTGGGGAGCAAAGACACCAGCTTGTTCACCATATTATTGTTTGAGGAATTGACATTCTTCCAGGCAAAATGTAAAAGAACCTAAACTGGGCAAAGAAATGGGACCACAAAGGTTCTGTCTGATAACTTTGAACCAGAAGTATTTAGAAGTCAAAGCAGAGGCAGGATAAAGAACAAAACCAATATCAAAAACAATTCTACAGAAAGACTGGGCAAGGGCTCTCTAGAGACCAGACAGGAGGTAGAGTCTGGGTAAGTTTTACAAAGTGCAGACCTTTATACATTTGTATTTCCCCAAACACTCACGATGGTGAGCCACTCTTCCTATGTTTATTTGACTAATTATATATTTTCATTTGTGAAGTATCTGTTCAAATATTTTACCCACTTTTCTTGGGTTGTCTTGTTATAACTGTAAGAGACTGTTATAATTTCTAGGTATACATTCTTAGATACATATATCACAAATATTTTCTCCTATTCTGTACATTTTCCGTTTTCTTATTATTTTTCAAAATGCAAATGTTTTTATTTTGAGAGTAGCCACTTGATGAATTATTCTCTCTTGTAGTCAGGTTTTTGTGTCCCAAGAACTCTCAGCCAAGATCACAAAGCCAAGGTCACAAATATTTTTCTTCTAGTTTCTTCTAGAAGCTTTACAGCTTTAGCTTTTATATTTAGGGCTACAATACAGTTAGAGATAGTTTTCTAGTATAGTATGGGGTAAAGACTGCTGTCAATTTTTTTAATACAGATTTCCAGTTGTTCCAGTAGTATTTTTAAAAAAGACTTTTTTTCCCCATTAAATTGCCTTGATATTTTTGTTGAAAATTGCAAATATATATGTTAGTCTTTATCTGGACTTTCTATGTTGTTCCACTGATGCATGTATCTCTCCTTTCTCCAATTCTGTAGCTTTATAGTAATCAGTTAATGCAATTCTTTTGTCCTTTTTAAAATAGCTTTGGAGCTGGGAATGGTGGCTCATGCCTGTAATCTCAGTACTTTGCGGGGATAAGGCGGGAGGATCCCTGAGCCAGGAGCTGGAGACTAGCCTGCCCAACACAATGAAACCTCATCTCTACAAAATATACAAAAACTAGCCGGGGGTGGTGGTGCACACCTGTGGTCCCAGCTACTTGGGAGGCTGAGGTGGGAGGATCGCTTGGGCCCAGGAGGTAGAGGCTGCTGTCAGCCAAGATAACACCACTGCACTCCAGCCTGGGTGACAGAGCAAGACCCTGTCTCAAAAACAAACAAACAAAATTGCTTTGGCTATTCTAGGTTGGGATGTTTATGGGCATTGCACTATTGCTATAGATCAATTTAAGAAGAAAACCGAGTCTTCCAATTCATAAATATATCTCTCCGTTTGTTTGAGTGTTCTTAAACTTCTTTCAGCAATGCTTTTGTATTTTTCATTGACAGATCTTGTGTATCATTTAATATTGCATGTTTTTGAATGCTATTGTAAATGGAACTGTACTTATATTTTAATTGTTTATTGCTACTATATGGAAATACGATTGATTTTGTATATTTTTCTTATATCCTGCAACCTTGCCAAACTCACTTCTTAGTTCTAGTAGCTTTTATACACTCCAGGGATTTTTTACATGGACAATTATGTTGTCTACAAATAGACAGTTTTACTTCTTTCCAATTTGTACAAATTTTATCTATTTTTCTTGCGTTGCTACATTAATTAGGACTTCCAGTACTGTGCTGAAAAGAAGTGAACATTCTTGCCTTCTGCCCAGTGTTGGGGGAAAGAATTTACTTTTTCACCATTAAGTATAATGGTAGCTATGGAGCTTTCATGGATATCTTTACTGAAGTTGAGGAAGTTCTGTTCCTCATCTGTTGAGAGTGTTTACTATGAATATCAATGGTGTTAAATGATATATTATTTCCTTCATCTATTAAGATGATCATAAACGTTTTCTCCTGTACATTGTTGCAATGGTAAATTACATTGATTTCTGAATGTTAAACTTGATTTCTTGAGACAAATCCTACATGGTCATAACATGTTATCCTTTAAAAAATATACTATTGGGCTTCTTTCTGAAGATTTTTGAGATGTTTTTATATATATGTTCATAAAAGGTATTTATTTATAGGTTTTTTTCCTTGTAATATCTTTAAGTATCCAAACAATTATGAATTTAGAAAGTGGATTGAAAAGTATTCCTTCCTCTGTTTTCTGAAAGCGTTTGTGTAGGTTTATTATTATTCCTCTTTTTTAATACAGTCATGTACCACACACTGACATTTTGGTCAATGACAAACCACATATATGATGATGGTTCCATAAGATTATAAGGGAGCTGAAAAACTTCTATATCCTGGGGACATAATGGCCATCATAACAGCGTAGTGCAACACCTTACTCACATGTTGTGGTAAGACTGGTGTAAACAAAACTGTGCTGCCAGTCACATAAAGGTATTGCACAATTACATATAGAACATAATACCTGATGATGATAATAAATAATTGTTACTGCTTTATGTATTTAATATATATACTTCTTAATCATCATTTTACCGCATACTTCTACTTATAAAAGAAAAAATAGTTAACTGTAAAACAGTCTCAGGCAAGTCCTTCTGGAGGGATTCCAGAAGGCATTGTTATCACAGGAGATGATGGCTCCAGACATGCTGCTGCCTCTGAAGACCTTCCAGGGGGACAAAATGGGGAGGTGGAAGATAGTCATATTGATGATCCTAACTCAGTATAGGCCTAGGATGATGTGTATATTTGTGTCTAGCTTTTACCAAAAATGTTTAAAAAGAAAAATAAAATGAAAAATTTTTAAATAGAAAAATGTTTCTAGAATAAAGATACAAAGAAAAAAATAATTTTGGACATTTGTACAATATGTTTGTGTTTTAAGCTCAGTGTTATTATAAAAACATCAGAAACTTTTTAAAAATTAAAAAGTTTGTATGTACTTCATTAAAGTTTATTAAGAAGTAAAAAATGTACAAGAAGCTAAGATTATTATAAAAATATTTTTATAAATTTTATAAAATTTTATAAATTTTACAATTTTTATAAATTTTATTTTAGAAAAATAAAAATATTTTTATAAATTTAGTGTAGCCTAAGTGTACAGTGTTTATAAAGTCTATAGTAGTGTACAGTAATGTCCTAGGCCTTCACATTCACTCACCACTCACTCAGTGACTTGCTCAGAGCAACTTCCAGTCCTGCAAGCTCCATTTATGGTGAGTGCCCTATACAGGTGAACCACTGTTTATCTTTTAGACACATATTTTACTATATCTTTTCTACGTTGAGATACATAAACAGCATTGTGTTACAATTGCCTACAGTATTCATTACAGTAACATGCTACACAGGTTTGTAACTTAGGAGCAACAGCCTGTATCATACAGCATAGGTGTGTAGTTAGCTATGCCATCTAGGTCTGTGTAAGTACACTTTATGATGCTCACACAATGACCAAGTCACCTAACAAATTTCTCAATATGTATCTACATCATTAAGCAATTCATGAGTCTGTTTGATAGAACTCACTAGGAAACTGTCTTGGCCAGGGGTTTTCTTCGTAAGGTTTTTATGACAAATTTAACATTTTAAATAAATGCAGGTTTAGTGACATCTTCTATTTCATTTTTTTTTTTGTCAAATTTGACGATTTGTGTGGTTCAAAGACTTAGAACATTTCATCTACGTTGTTAAATTTTTTGGCATAAAGTTATTAATGATATTCCCATAATGTCCTTCTAATAACTGTAGTATCTGTCTTGGTATCCTCTCTTTATTTTGTGAAAATGGTAATCTGTGTCCTCTCTGTTCCTTTAAATCAGTCTAGGTAGAGATTTATCAATGCTACCTATCTTTTAAAAGAATCCACTTTGGGTTTCACTGATTTCCCTCTATTGTTTGTCTTTTTGTCTATTTTACTAATTTCCAATGTAATAATTATTTCCTTCCCTCTGGTTGCTTAGGGTTTACTTTGTTTTTCCTTTACTGGTTTCCTAAAGTGTGAATGAATAAGCCTAGATCGATGATTTTGCAGTCATTCTTTTTTAATACAAACATTTTAAAGCTAGAAATTTTTCTGTAAGCACTACTTCAGCTGTACTCCATACAGTTTATTTTTTACAAACATCGATATGTTGTATTTTCATTATAATTGAACTCAAAATATCTAATATCTTTTTCTTTTTTTTTTTTTAAGAGTCCAGTATCCCTCATGTTGCCCAAACTGGAGTGTAGCAGCATGATCATAACTCATTGCAACCTTGAACTCCTGGGCTCAAGAAATCCTCCTGCTTCAGCCTCCTGAGTAGCTGTGACTACAGGCACATGCCATCTTGCCTGGCTGTCATTGTTGTTTTTTGTTTTGTTTTGTTGTATTTAAGGGATGTATTAGGCTGTTTTCACTCTGCTGATAAAGACATACCCGAGATTGGGCAATTTACAAAAGAAAGAAGTTTAAACTTCCACATGGCTGGGGAGGCCTCACAATCATGGCAGAGAGTAAGGAGGAGCAAGTCACATCTTATGTGGATGGTGGCAGGCGAAGAGAGAGAGCTTGTGCAGGGGAACTCTTCATAAAACCATCAGATCTTGTGAGATGTAGTCACTATCATAAGAAAAGGATGGGAAAGATCTGCCCCATGATTCAATTACCACTAGTTCCCTCCCACAGCACATAGGAATATGGGAACTACAATTCAAGATGAGATTTGCATGGGGACCCAGTCAAACCATACTAGGAGACAAGGTTTTTCTGTGTTGCCCAAGCTGGTCTTGAACTCCTGGCTTCAAGCGATCTTATGACCTCTGCCTCCCTAGGCAATGGAATTACAGGTACATGCATCATGCCTGGCCTAATTTCCTTTTTGATTTCTTCTTTGATCTATGGTTAATTAGAAGAAATGTATTTAATTTCCAGGTATTTTGGGGCTTTTCTTGATATTTTATTGTTGTTGATTTTAGTTTTATTTTATTGTGGCCAGAGTACACACTCTGTAAGATCTCAATCTTTTGAAATCTACTGAAACTTGTTTTAGGGCCCAGTATATGGTCTATCTTTGGGAATATTCCATATGCACTTGAAAATAAAGAGTATTCTGCAGTTGTGTTTAGTATAGTATAAATATCAATTACATTACAATGGTTAGGAATATTGTTCTAATCTTCTAAATCATTACTGATGTTTTGGGTTTAATTATATCCAAAAAACTTCATTACTAAGAGATGTGTCTCCAACTATTATATGGTTATGTCTATTTATTCCTTTAGTTTGTCCTGAAATTGTATTACTAGGTGCATATACATTTATAAGTGTTATATCTTCTTATTTTGACTGTTTTATCATTATATATTCCTCATTGCCTCTAATTTTGCTCCTTATTTTGAAGTCTATAGCTATTCCAATTATTATTATTATTATTATTATTTTTTTGCTGTTTGCATGCTGTATTATTTTCCAGCCTTTCACTACCAATATAATTGTATCCTGTTATTAAAATTCACCTTTGGTAGAGAGCATTACTTGATCCTTGCTTTTGTTAGATAGTCTGACAATCTGCCTTTTCACTGGAGTGTTAACACTTAATGTAAGTATCCATCTGACTATATTCAGATTTGCCTTTCTCTCAAAAAAATTGTCTCATCTTTTTTGTTCCTTTGTTCCTGCCTTGTTTTCTATTAATCAAGTGTCTTTTAAAACTCAATTTTATTGCCACTATTGGCTTTCTGCTGTATCACTTCATTATTTTTTAGCAGTTGTTCTGGGAATTAAACATGCATCTTTAACTTACCCTTCTCTAATTACGGTTGATACTGAATTCATCCAGGTAAAATATAGGAACCATGCAATGGTATATTTCTACTTACTTGACCTCTACCACCTTCTTAGAACTATTATTGTCATTTATGTTATATTTATATACTTTATAAACCAGAGTTATAGAGTTATAATTTTGCTATAACTGGTTGTAGTCGTTTGTATTTACCCACATATTCACCATCTCTGGTGCTCTTCATTCTTTCCTATGGGTCCAAGTTACAGTTGGTATCACTTCCCTTCTACCTAAATTTTTTCTTCTGAGTATAGGTCAAATGTTCTTGTTTCTTTGTCTGTCTAGTGGGATAATACATTGTAGCAACTCTGGATTGTGTTGCATTTCTCTGAAGATCATTGGTATTTTATTCTAATAGGGAGTTGATTGGCCTATTGGGCAGGGGAAAAGTATGAAGGGAGGGAGGAAGAGAAGAGTGATGAGGAGGGGAGAAAGAAAAGAAAGAGAGAGAAGGGAAGAGAAGAAAAGAAAAGGAAGAAAAAAGGAAGGCAGGAAGGAAGGAAGAAAGGAAGGAAGGAAGAGAGGGAGGGAGAGAGGGAAGAAAGGAGGGAGGGTCTTTTCAACAAATATTACTATAATACTTGGAAATCTATATGGGAAAAATCAACAACATACTTTACCTCATACTAGACTAAAAAATCAACTCTAAATGAATTGTAGCCCTAAACATAAAAGCTAAAGATATAAAACTTATAGAAGAAAAAACTCTGTGTGCTCTTGAGTTATGCAAAGATTTCTTAGGACACAAAAAGTGGAATTAATAAAGTGCTGTTTTTCCAGCTCTGCTATCTAATCTCTCTGTACCTTTAGCCAACAAAGCTGCAGTTTTGACATAATTATGGCAGGGAAAAGGTACTATCGGGCCAGAATGACACGACTCATCATGTTGACCCCCTTCAGTCACAGTTCTTTTTTCCAGTTCCATTTGCTCTCTTCTAGTTTCTTTTCTAGTTTCTATCTGCTCTGTGACACTTTCCAGTATCTGTAAATAATTGTAGTTTCTTATTTTTAATTATTGCTTTATTCTAGTTTTATCAGTGCTATCTGCAAGAGTGATTGTGTGACCCTATCACCTCTCTGCCTATGCTAGAAGTAGTTGGCAGTTGTACAACTTTAAAACTCAAAGGTACATAATTGTTATTTGGCCTGTCTGAAACACCGTATTCATTATACATGTAAACATTGTTAATAAAAAGAGTGTATCCTTAGTTTATCATATATTTTTTATAAGATACAATAATCACTAAAGTGATTAAGGAAAAGACTGCCCCTTGCTTTAAAGTACATTGTTGTAAATGTAAAATCAATGGGGAAAAAAATACAAATAGGAAAAGTCAATTGACTGCCTTCTACACAAAGGCAAGTTAAGGTCTAGAAAGCTTAAAAATGGGACAAAGGGTACAAAGGAATCTGATAATGGGCATCCTTTGTTTCCATGAGACTGTGCAACAAATAAGATAAAATATTCCAAAATATTATCTGCAAACTTTTAGGATTTCTTTCTGCTTTTTAAAATTTGATCAGTAATCTACCTATCCTTAAAATTTGGTAATACTAGGGATTGTTTTTGCTATCTAGATAGAAAAGCAGGTAGGTAAGTAGGCAGGTAGGTGTACATGAATGTATGTAAGTACATTTCTCCTGTGAACTCCCTGGACTCATGAGTTATGCCTTTTTGGTGGCACCTATTTTTCTGATTAGACAATTGCTTGCATATTAAATTTTGAGCTGTGTCAGAACAAGAATCCTCTTTTATTCACCCTCCTATTCACTGAAGATCCTACCACATACAGGCACTAAAGTATTTCATGGATCTCCATGCCTCTGCATGAATATGTCTCAAATATTTACTGCAAAGACTACATGTGTGCGGCACTGCTCTAGGGACTAGGGATGCAGAGAGGCTTCAAATAGCAGCATGTCTCCCCTCAGTCAGGTTAGATACTGTCATACTTATCACCAAGTAAAATACCTGTCAAGTCATAATTACTGTTGCAACAATAATCATATTTGTATTTATGCACATACTTATCATTTCTGGTACTCTTCGCTTTTTTCTGTGGATCCAAGTTGCCCTCGTTGTCATTTCCCTCCTACTTGAAAACTTTTTCCTAAGCATACATCAAATGTTCTTGTTTCTTTTCATGTCTAGTGGGATAACATAGCAACTCTGGGTTATGTTGGATTCCTTTGAGGATATGGCATAAATGATATGGAATAGGGAAAAATATTAACAGCTCTCCAGAGAATAATAGTTCTCTGCAAGGATTGATGGAAGAGTTGGCATTTAAGTTGGTCCCTAAAGTGGAAGTAAGATAATTCTCCTAGACAGAGAAGTAGGGATAGGACAGGGGACCATTAGAGGCTAATAACACGGTATGAGCTGAACAATGTGACTGTAAAAGTCATCTCAGGAATCAAGAATTGATCTTGCCTAAAGCCTTGAGAAAAAAAGGAGCAAACGTCTCAGAGTTTTAAATACATACACATACACATACATACACACACACACACACACACACACACACACCCTACATGTATAACACATAACCCATAATGTACAACCAATCTACTTGGAAATTATATCAAGAAGTTTAGGCTTAGTTCTGTAAACCTATGAAACTACCAAGAAAGATGCCTAAGCTGGTAAGTAGAATGATCAGAAAGATGGCTCTGGTAGCAATGTGAAAAATAGAATATAGAGGGAGAAGTAATGGGGCTAGGGATAGAGCAGGGAGAGGAAGTGTTTGGTTTTTTTCTCAAATACTGCCAATGATGGAACTGTAACCAGTATCTAAGTTACAGTTTTGTGTATACTTGTCAAAATTACATATAAACATATAAGCAAATATTACAAAAATAGTATATTTATACTTCTAATTAGCAATCATAAAACTAAAGAAATTGTTTCTTAGAAAGTGAAAGAATGAGAACCAGAAATAAAACTACTATAAATTCTAGGCATTTCTTTTTCCCTCTACCAAGGTAATGCTCTTCAGGGAGTCTTTCCAATTCATAAAAGGCAGCATGCCCAGACATACAGATTACAAGGGCATAATCATTTGCCCTTCTAGTTTCCTTTCCCTTAGCCTGTAAAAACTTCGTTGTTTTCACCTGTGTATTCTACAGCTTTGCTTATGGATATCAATTGACTCCAGGAAGATTCCACTAACTTTTATCCTATATTTTACCTTTTTCTATTGTCTCTTTACTTTGGATTTTAAGCTCGCAGCACAGTGATGGTCTGCTCACTATACATGAGCTTGCAGACTCAAAAGTCTCAAGCAGCCATGGCACAAATGAACGGCAGACATTTTGTTTCCAGGTGCAGCTGCAAGAAAAAGCATCTGAAAATGGTATCAACAGGAATGATGCCGGCCACCCACTGGGAGGCCCTCAGACCCTCATCTTCCATCTGACTCAGTTGGGCTACAAAAGCATGATTACTTCCTCTAAGTTCACTTTTTTTGAGCTGACTCAAACACCAGTGTACACTTTTATCCCCCAAACAAAGCCAGACTGGGATTTGAACTGGATCATCTGGTCCCAGCTGTAGCTCTAAGCTGCTGTACTACCAGGCTGTCAAGAGTAGGAACCAAGGCTAAATAAACTATTTTAAATCAATCTGGTGAGATTTTTAAAATTAAATCAATTAAAATATATCAAAAAGAATACAAATTACAAACAAATTATGAGAAATCTGCAGACACTTTTTATCTGTGACTACTATTGGTCTTTTTGGAGTTTATTTTGGAAAAAGAGAAATAAAGAATGAAAAAAATGCCATGTCTAGTCAATTATAATTGTGGGATTGGCCTGCAATGAGAAGAAAATGAAAATATTTTCAACTGGCCCACTGACATGCTGCGCTCTGAAGCATAGTATGTGCCTACTTCATATCTGATGGATATTTTTGTTAAGTACTAAAAAATAAAAAAGACAAATGTATAATATGGAAATTATATATGAATTCAACTAATCTTTTACCAATATTTCGACAACAAAATTCTGGGGAAAACCGACAAGAATAATATCTATATGATCTCTAGAACCAAATCCTTAACAGTCTTAGGATTTGTTAGAACCAAATTCTAACAATCTAACCTACAGCCCTACAGCTAAGTGTGTGTGTGTGTGTGTGTGTGTGTGTGTGTATACACACACATTCATTATCTGTCACTTCATAACATGTAATCTGAATCATTTATTAAAATAAACATATAAAATATACTGACCGTTTTCTTAAGCAAGTTTTAATGAGAACAAATACCATTATCAATTCCTAGCAAATGTTTATGTCTATGTTTTTAAACTGAAACAGAAATGCAAGCTTCAAGAGGACAGGCCCCTGTTTTGTTCACTACATCATCCTGAGTCTCTGGAGCCAGGTCTAGCATGTAGTTGGTGCTCAAAAGATGTTTCTTGAATGGATGAATATATTAAGAGCATAGTCTACTATTAAACAGGCTTTTAAGATAAACAATTTCCGGGCTTTATGTTTTATTCATTTGGTTTCTGGGCTATTTACAGAACACCTGTGTAAGACCTCATGAGCTATACAAACAAGCCTCACATAAGGTCCTTCAAAAGTCCTGAAGAACAAACTACTTGGGGAAATGAGTCAAGTCAAACAACGTAAGAGTTCCTGGTCATACCAAGTCTTTTCTCCTCCATGAACTCCCGTCATGAAATCACTCCCCCAAAATGATCATTTCACGTAACAATAATGTGCTAGCTAGGCAAACAGCACACATTCTCCCCATCAGATTGCTGCCATTAAAGCACTTCCTATGTATACATTCTTGGCCACCAGGAGGTTTAAAATTCTGATTCCAGAAGCTAGTACAAGCATTTGTGGGGAAAGGCCTGCTGATTTTGATAGAGTGGTCATAGGGAGAAGGCAGAAGCAGATTCCACTAAGGCTCCTGGTTGAAGCTACTGGCTAACAGAAAGGGTCCCCAAACCCCTCATCTCTTGTTTCAACTCAAGCAGCTCTCCCTTGACCAGTGTTACAAGGCTCAGCTGAAAGGAGGTGACATGAAAGCACAGTGGGTCTGCTCTGTCCAGGGCTATGACTTCCTTACACCTGCTTAAGAGCGTGAAGGGAAGACAGAGGTAGTGACAGTGGTCCAGACCTGGAGGGAAGCCCCAGAGTCTCAATCCTTAGACTCCATTCCTGTGACTGCAGGCACAGCACCAAAACCCTGAGTTTTCTCCTTCACAGAATACCTCTGGTAATAGCATTTCCTTCTATCTTCACAATGGTGTTAAAATGCTCAAATGAGACTTATATGTAAAGGCACTTTGAAACTGTAAAAGTACCATTTAAAGTAAAGTATTTTTAATGCTTTCATCTTTAGCAGGCAGCACATTAACTTATTTCTCCAAATTAATACATGCAAGATTATTCCTGTATAAAGCTTTGGAATTTACAATGAGCTTTCACAAATTGTGTCTTATTTATTCTTGCAACAATAAGCAGTGAGGTAGTTAGAACAGAGCAGATCCTAATATTTTCAATAAGAAATGAAATGAGACAGATGAAAGGGCTTACTCAAAATCAAATGCATCTCATCTGCCTAATCATGTAGCACTCTTCCTCTTATTGCATCCTGCCTGTCTCGGAAGGCAAAACAAACAGCCTTCCTGGGAACATAAATGCAGTCTACCGTTTACCCACCCACGCGGCTTCCCACCACACTGTCAGGGCGGAAAGCAGAAAGAGGACACGTGAGACAGCACAAACCCTGATACGAACTCAGCTTAAAATCTGATCCAGCACTTCCAATAATTTCTAGATGGTTCAGATGAATAAAGAAGAAGAGCTTAGTGTCAAATTACTTGTACTAATACTGTCAAGTTAGGGCAAAGTGTAAAAGAGGTTTTATTATGGCATAATTTTATAATTGTGCATGAAATAATAGTTATCACATACTGTGAAATAAGGAGACAAAAATTAAGAAGCAATGACCTTGTTTTAAATCTGAAATACAAAATATTATACCAGATAAAGATATCTATGTGTGTACAAAGATAGCAGAACACTCCAGAAAGAAACATTTAATCAAACGAGTTGAGAATCGGTCACCTTGATGTACCAGATGGTCCTAGTGTAAGCTTGTTTCATGCAAAGTTAGCCATTTAAAGTCCCAAAGCACAGAGAAACCAGAATAAATTAGCTCAAAAGAAACCACTGCAGGCCAAAATGGTTAGCAGAAGGCTCAGGAGTTAAGACAGAAATAAAATCTAAAAAAGAATTAACCCCAAGATCCATTTAAAAGCATAAAATTCAAAATTCTAACAACGACCTCCATTAAATAAGGTACTGATTATTTTCAGAAGGTATTGCATAGATATTTGCTTCATGTCATATATGATAATACTCAAATCACAAAGTAATAATTAGTTCTGAATGAAGTTGAAATATTTTCAAGTGCATAGATGATAAATGTCGATTAACAAGAATGTAAGAGGAGTGAAATATGAGGGATTTAAATTGCTTTTGTATCCAATATGCAACAAAGTTTAAAAAGAATAAGACTTAAACCACAGAATCAACTATAAATTTTTACAGGATCATGTTACAAAATCGGAACACAGAGAGCACTTCCTATCCAGAATGGCCAGCACACTTCCACGGAAAGAATGAGAATGTTGCCTATAATGACTTAGCTGCTTCCCAGCCCCAGGAGGTACTCAGATTAGGACTCTGTAGAAGTTGCTTAACAATGTGAAGCCTCTGATGCCTCATCAATAAAATGAGACCAATACCTCCTTCAGGAACACTGGGGGGCCCAAAATACTGTAAGAAAAAATTATTTTTAAGTATATTACTATTTAAAGAAATATACAAGGGTAATATTGTCCACTCTCATTTTGTTTGAACTACCACAAAACAAAAGACCAAAAATATCAAAATGCAGTTACAGTCAAAGAGCATTCCCTAAGATTCTAAAACATGCTCATCATTGTGCCTGATGAGCACTGAACAAAATCTAAATGTGCTGATTCTTCTTTGTGTCCTCAACATCAAATGTGTTGCCTGGCATGTAGCAGATGCTCATGAAATACAGGCTGAACAAATCCTCTGATGCATAAATCCTGCTCTTGAGGCTACCACATTGTCGTGGGGAGAAGGGTGGTATTCCAGACAAAACATACTCACTTATACTCCAACATAGACTGTGTCTTCTGTATTTGTTTTAATATAAATACAGTTGACATTCTGGGAATTTACGAAAAATAAAATAAAGAAGCTATTCTATGAAGCATATCTTCAGATATTTTGTTACAGTTATCCAGTTTCTCCATCCTAATCCAAGTGTGATTTCTGCCAAGCTAGTACAGAATAGAATAGCAGTTCTCAACCACCATGTAACAACATGGTCACACAGTTGAATCAAATAATGTTACCAATTATGAAGTATTATATTTTTAGTGACTTATTTTTTAAATATAAGAAGTACCCACCTCACACTCATTAAGATGGCTACTGGAAATAAACACAAATTAACAAGTGTTGGTAAAGATGTGGAGAAATTCAAACATGTATCTACTATTCGTTGAAATGTAAAATGGTGCAGCTGCTATGGAAAACAGTATGGAGGTGTCTCAAAAAATTAGACATAGAATTACCATATTACCCAATAATGCCATTCTGAGCATATATCCAAAAAAATTGAAAGCAAGATCTCAAAGGGATATTTGTACACCTATGTTCATAAGAACATTACTCAAAATAGCCAAAAGTATAAGCAACCCAAGTGTCTATCAACAGATGAATGGATACATAAAATGTGGAATGGAATATATATTCAGCCTTAAAAAGAAAAGAAATTGTGACACATGCTACAACATGGATGAACCTCGAAGACATTATACAAAGTGAAACAAGCAAGTCACAAAAACACAAGTACTGTATGACTCCACTTACATGAAGTGTCTAGAGTAGTCAAATTCACAAAGATGGAAAGTGGATGAGGTTGCCAGGGGCTGTGAGTGGAGGGGAAAAAGGGAAATGGAAGTTGTTGCGTAATGGGTGCAGAGCTACAGTCATTAAATCAGAGTAACACCCATTTGTAACATGAAGAGAGTTCTGGAGATGAGTGTTTGCACAACAGTGCAAATGTACTTAGTGCCTCTGAACTATGCACTTTAAAATAGTCAAGACGGTGACTTTTACTTGTATTTGACCACAGTTCTTAAAAGTATACCAATAGGTTGCTTAAACATAGAAAACCTATGAGAGAGAAAAAAAGAGGTGTGCATATATTACCTATTCAAAAACTATATTGTGAAAGAAAAAGTAGGCCGGGCGTGGTGGCTCACGCCTGTAATCCAAGCACTTTGGAGGCCAAGGCGGGCGGATCACCTGAGGTCGGGAGTTCAAGACCAGCCTGACCAACATGGTGAGACCCCCATCTTAAAAAAAATAAAAATAAAAATAAAAAAAAGAAAATGTAGACTATCTTCAAGATGATCCCTATAAGTCTATCATTCTCATTCACTGAATTCCAGTGTAATTTCTGAAAAAGGAAGGAAAAAGGTGGCATTTCCTTCAGGGCACCTAAAACTGCACATACCCCACAGCCAATCTTATCCAAGATGATAACTCTTCTCTTCAAACTTTTAGTTAATAATAGCTGGAGCAATTTTGAAAGACTGTAATACTTAGATATTTTAATTTTAGAGTTACTACCAATTTAGGGTTGTCAGATAAAATAGAAGATGCTTGCTAAAATTAAATCTCAGGTGAACAATGAATTAACTCTTCATCTAAGTATGTCTCAAATGCTGCAGGGAGTGTACTTATACTACTGCTAAAAAAAATTGTTAATTGTTTGAGATTCAAATTTAATTATGCATCCTGTATTTTTATTTGCGAAATCTGGCACACACCCCAATTTCTTCTGATTTTTTTTCTAGGATAAAATACGTTATATTATATTTGAAGAAAGGGAGAAGAGCCACCCCATTACAGAGATAAGCTAGACTTTAGAGATATAAAATTATCCCCCATTTCCTACGAGGAGGATTTGAAAAGGACCACTTTTAAAAGTCTAAAGAACCAAACAAGAACGTTCTTAACTACAGATAAAGAAGACCAAAAATGCATTACAGACATTGAAATAAAAAATTAACACACTAAAAACAGGTTTTGCTAAACACAGTGATTCTTACCATTTTTTGAGTAACAGAAAAAGAAACCAAAGCAGTAAAATGATACAAAAAAAAATTATAAAAATTAAAACTGTCCATCTCTAAAGAGACATCAAAGTCATCATAGATAAAGGAAGCTAGATAATCTTCAGGAAATATTTCGAATGCATATTTTTATACTTTATAACCTTGTCTTTTTTTGTTCCCTTTGTAACCTAACTTGTTTTATTCAAGCTGTCCCCATTTCCTCCACTCCTTTCCTTTCCAGTGAGGACATGGGACATCTCCAGGGCCTCAGAGTGGGTTCGGAACCTGTAGCTTTCTATTGACAGGTAACATGGTCAACCCTCAGCTCAGTTCTATCCTCAGTAATTTGCATCAGTGTCCTTTATTCTGCAATGAGCCTGAATCTCTTTCCTGGTTAGGGTAATGTTTCTCAATCTTTAGCTTGCAACAGAATCACCCAGGCAACAGAATCACCCGGAAGACTTGTTAAAAGCACAAGATTTTAACAAGCTTGCTTGGGATAAGATTGCTGGGAACCATCCCTCGGCTTGCGTACAGTAAGTCTAAATTAGGGTTTAAAAAAATGCACTTCTAGCAAATTCCCAGGTGAATTTGATGATGCTGTCTCGGGGAATCACACTTTAAAGACCACTGCATTAAGAAATAAGTGCAATCCTGATCCTTGACCTATTCCAAATAATCTCACTTCACTTTCTAAAAAGGAAAAGAAGGAGGAAACTCAGAGGAGAACATAATTCTCACCCTCGCCCACAGCAGGATGGACTAGCCATAGGAGCTGGGAATAACTCATTAGATGAAGGGCTTACTTAAATCTGGCTGCCCTCTCTCCCAGTTACTCATGAGCGAATTAAGATCTTCCATAGAGAAGGTGCCCCTGAAACATAAGAACTACTGAGGAAGTAGCTATTCATAGGCCTGGGGACCACTGAAGTGTGGCACTGATTATAGTACTTAAGGGGCACAGCAATCCATGGAGGCCAACCGATTCACAGATATAAATAAGTACCAGCTTTACAATATAAAGATCTGGTGGACTGTTTTCACATCATTGACATCAGGGGGTGGGCTTTTCTTGCTACCAGGCACCAGGAATTTCTTAATCACAGGGATATTGCTCATTCCTGCTAGATGGAAGAAATGTAGAGAGAACAGAAGAAAGTCCCTCTTCCACTGGAAGGTGGGGGGAACTTTCAAGCGGGTGCACATCAGCCAGGCTCAGCTTGCTCCCATCCAGAAAGCTTTGCCCAAGATTCTTTAAAAATTCTTCAAACACAAGACATGACACTAGGGCAGCTGTGGGGGTCAGCAATTCTTTGCTGTGATCTCCTGGTTTTGAAAAAGGGGCTAAATGGCCAGGACTACGTTGTCTCCACACACGTGTCAAACAGGTTTTTCTCCTTTCAGGCTGGATTGAGAATTGAACTGATTGTATTTATGAACTACACTCAGGGCAGGGCCCTGGAACTGCTCCCTTACGACCAAGTTTGCTCCTGACAAGTGTCGGCACAGAAGTGCAGTGCTCAATAACTTGACAAACTTTTCTTTTGTTCCAAAAACTATTTTTCAAATGCATTCCAGCTGGCAGCCACTTACACCCATTTTATGGGCTCCATTCTGCTTCTTCTGATTATCTACTGGTGTTTTTTTGTTTGTTTGTTTTTCTCAAGAAACATTCTGTCTTTTAGAGGCTTGCACCCTATATCAGCAGGTGGGTACTGCTGGGTCCCTAATCGCACTTCGACCCACTGCTGTCTGGCTTCCATCCTCACCACTCCTCTGGAATGTTCTTATGATGCTGGCCTGGGGAATCACTAATGATCTCCAGGTTTTCAGATCTATTGGATGCCTTTCTGACCATATCTTAGCCTCCCTCAGCTGCCTGGGACAGTTGACACACTGCATTCTGAAGCCCTGCCTGGCCAGGTTTCCATGGCAGCACACACCTCCTGGTTTTCCTTGGCCCCTCCTCACTTTCTTTGGTTGACTTCTTCTCTATCCAACCTCAAAATGTTAATGTTTCTTGGAGCTAGGACACAGGCCTACTTCCTTTTCTTTTCTATAATGCCACTCTAGTTGATTTTACTTTTTATTTTTTTGAGACAGGACCTTGTTCTGTCGCCCAGGCTGGAGTGCAGTGGTGTGAATACAGCTCACTGTAGCCCTGACCTCCTAGGCTCTAGTGATCCTCCCTCCACAGCTTCTCAAGTAGCTGGACCACAGGCACAAACCACCATACCCAGCAATTTTTTTTTCCTTTTAGTGGAGACAGGGTCTCGCTATGTTGCCCAGGCTGGTCTCAAACTCCTGCGCTCAAGGGATCCTCCTGTCTCAGCCTCCCAAAGTGCTAGGATTACAGGCATGAACCACTGTGCCCAGCCCCTAATTGATTTTAAATAGCCCATGGATGCAAAAACAACGAATATGCTCTGACCTCCCCTCAAACTCCTGAAATGTACGTCCAACTGTTTACTCAACACCTTCAAAACCCTAACATCTCAATCCTAACATGCCTAAAACCAACTCCCTAATTTTCCCTCTAAGCCAGTTCCTCCACCCTCCCCTGCTAGTCTTCTTCATCTCCATAAATTGCACCACTACCCTCAGAAGTGCTCAAACAGGAAACCTGGATTTCATTCTGGATTCCTCCCCTTTCCTCACACCTTGCTTATCACCAAGACCTGTAAATCTGAGCTGGGTTATATATCCCAGATCCACCCGCTTCCAAACCATTGCCTCTAACCTAGCCCAGGCTCATTATCTAGCCCTTGGATTACTGCAATAGGCTCCTCGCTGGCCTCCCTGCTTCCACACCTTCTCTCTGTAAGCCGTTTCCACCAGGTGCTGGAATATCCCTTTTGTAAAGCACCCTGACACTCCCTGGCTTTAACCCCTGCAGTGGCTTCCCATTTGTGGCACAGGCCGCTGGTTGCCTGCCCAGGCCCCCACCCGGTTTCCCTTTCCACTAAGTAGTAGGGACATATTTAGTTGGTACTCTTTGTCCAAAATAAAATGCACACTCTCCCTTGCAATTGAAGAAGGGCATGCGGCTAAGGTCTAGCTAACTGACTCAAAGTGGGAGTGTTTGTGGCACTTCTGAAGGTCACTCAAGGGGACTATCGGCTGGGAGAAGTCCCTGTTTTGCTCTTTCCATCTTCCTCCTTCTTCTGACCTACACAAGGATGTAACAACTGAAGCTGTACCAGCCATGTTAAGTCACAATGTAACTTTCAGAGTGAAAGTCACCCAATAGAATAATGAAGCCAAAAATAGCTGAATAAATAAGTGAAACAATAGGAACCTGGGTCAGAAATTACCCTGGATTTCCTACCACATGACTCCTTTCATAAGAGAAATCAACCCTTATCTTATATAAACTAATCTTCGGTTTCAGTTACATGCAGCTAAACCTAAATATTCCATTGCATTTGTATTAACAATTTAATGCCATGATCCACAAGGTTCTGCATGATCCGACTCCACTTATCTCCCCACCTGTGCCTCACTGTCCGCTCTTTCCTACTACATTTCAGTCACCTTGGCCTCCTCTGGATTGCGCCAACAGGCCAAGTGCTTTCCTTTCTGGAGGCCTCTGCACAGGACCTTCCCTCTCCCCTCCCAACTATTCTGTGACTGGTTTTACTCATCCCTCAGCCTAAAAGTCACTTCCTCTCAGAGCTCTTCCTTGGTATCTCAATCTAAGTGGGTCCTCCCAGTTACACTCTAATTTAGCACTTCCTTTGTTTTTGTCATAGCAATTTCTGCCTTGGAAAATATTCTTTTTTGTTACCGAACTTATGAGGGTGTATACATGTAAGTGTTCCCCTGGCTGGGCTGCAAGCTGCAAGGTCAGGAATGTGTATATGTCCGTTGCCCACTATTGTACCCCAGTATGCAGTGCAGCCAGGACACTGTGGAAATGCAGGAATGTGCCTTACAAGTTTAAGTCAGAAGACATTGCAATCTTCATCTTACTCCCTAGGACCACTGTTAGTGGGGAGAATCCAGCAGCCATGTTGTGAGGATGCTCAAGCAGCCCAATGGAGAGTTCCAATTGTGAGGGCTTTCAAGTACCATGTAAAGAAGTCCATCTGTTGAGTAACTGTAGCCTCCTGCAAAAGACCAGCACTGGCTTGCCAGGCTTACAAACAAGCTTCTCTGAGTCATGTACTCAGAACCAGCAGTCCCAGCTAACATCTTGGCAGCAACCTCGTGAGAGATCATGAATCAGAAACCCCTAGCTGAGGTGCTCCTGGATTCCTAACCCACAGAAACTGTGAGAGATAATAAATAATTATTGTTCTAAGCTGTTGAGATCATAAATAATTATTGTTCTAAGCTGTTATTCAACTACAGACAGTATGACAATGTGATAAATAAAAAAGGATTTGGTCTCCAACCCTGGTTTCTGGGACAGAGCACCTAAAACCTTTGTAATTTACTGAGCAGAGGTGCTAGGTGCATCTTTTGTTTGGATATTGGGTCTTTGCCTCCAGTTGCTGACACAGAGCCCCTAATTCCTTGGAATTTCCTTGCTGATAGGAGCTATCTTCTGTCTAATGAGGTGACTCTTAGCGGGCCACTGGACGGGGACTGATCGCTAGAAGGACCAGGCCATGATTAGAAGCTTGGAATTTTCAGCCCCACTCCATCCTCTGGGAAGAGGCAATGGGCTGGAAATTGAGTTAATAATCAAACATGTCTACCTGATAAAAATTCCATTAAAAAATCCCTGCGCTACAGGATTTGGAGAACTTTCAGATTGACAACATATCCATGTGCAGGGAGGGTGATGCATCCCAACTCTATGAAGACAGGAGCTCCAGTGCCGAGTACCCTTCCAGACCTCACCCTCTGTATTTGTCCATCTGTCTGTTCATCTGTATCCTTTATTAATATAATAAACCAGTAAACGTGTTTCTCTGAGTTCTGCTGGGAGCCATCCTAGTAATCAAACTCCAGGAATGGGTCCTAGGAACCCTGATTTATAAGCAGTTGATCAGAAGCATAGGTGACAACCTACCATCTGCGATTGGTGTCTGAACTGAGGCACAGTCTTGCAGGACCTTGCACCTAGCCTGGAAGAGCTGTAACTCTAGGCAGATAGTGTCTGAATTTAATTGAAGTATAGGATGCCCGGTCGTTCACTGGAAAACTGATTGTTAGTGGGGAGAAATCCCCACACATTCTGGTCACAGAAGTACGATGAGTGCTTACTGTTTCAGAGAAGAAAACATGTTTTGTTTTGTTTTGTTTCTGATACAACAATATATATTTCTGTAATTTAAATCTGGTAAAAAAAATCATCTTTGTGTGTAGATGAGGACCATCTATCTAAAACCTATAAAAGGTAAAAGAGTTCATGTGACAGAATGATCAAATAATTCTTGAATATTTAGAAACTGTTGCTGTGAACATGTTTTGCTCAAAAACACATTTGTTTTTCTTTTTCATAGGCACAGAAGAGGAAAGACATTCATGAGAGATTACGAGGTCCCATTCCTTCTCCTCAACAAGCTGGAAAAACCACAGAATAGGAAATAACTCACAGGATTAGAGATCTAGCTTTATTTTTTACCTCTCTTCAGACAAGTGTGTCTGTTTTTTTTTTTTTTTTTTTGAGATGGAGTTTCACTCTTGTTGCCCAGGCTGGAGTGCAATGGCACAATCTTGGCTCACTGCAACCTCTGCCTCCCGGGTTCAAGAGATTCTCCTGCCTCTGCCTCCTGAGTAGCTGGGGTTACAGGTGCCTGCACCCCTCCACATCCAGCTAATTTTTTTTGTATTTTTAGTAGAGATGGGGTTTCACCACGTTGGCCAGGCTGGCCTCAAACTCCTGACCTCAGGTGATCCACCAGTCTTGGCCTCCCAAGGTGCTGGGATTACAGGTGTAAGCCACCACACCTGACCATGAGACAAATTTTTAAATAATGTCTCACAAGTGTTCACTGTGAAAATCGAGATTTTTCAGGACAAAAGTATCTACTAAACTTGAATTGGTTCTCCTTCTTTCTGCGCTCTTCAAGTTACCCTCCTCTCTCTTCCCCTACATGGCTACAATGGGGAAAGGAAAAATATTCGGAGGAATATTCCAATTAGAATCCTGAGTTGAAATCAGCATGGTTCAAGGTTGCTTGGTGGCATAAGACACACTGCATAGGCTGTCTCTACACTGGGTGCAAAGAGTCTTCATTGCCCAGATATGGTCAAGTTCAGTTCTTCAGGGTAGGAAACAGCACATAAATTTGGGCCAAAGCCTACTGGGGTCATAAATGTTCAGTAGCCTTCCTTGATTGTGGGTCCCAAATTAAGTCCATACATCCAAACTCAGAGTATGAGAGTTGTTGCATTAAAAAAAAAAAAAGTTAAATTTTATGTCTTCATTCCAATAGTTTTTTTCTTTGCTAAGGTAAACTTTACTGCAGTGAAATAAAATGTTTAATTTGATGAGTTTTTATAAATGTGTTGTGTTAGTCTGTTTTCAATGCATAAAGGAATACCTGAGACTGGGTAATTTATAAAAAAAAAAAAAAAAAAAAAAAAAAAGGTTTATTTGGCTCATGGTTGTGCAGCATGTACAGGAAGCACGATGCCAGCATCTGCTTCTGGTGAGGCCTCAGGAAGCTTCCAATCATGGTGGAAGGCAAAGGGAGAAACAGGCATGCCACATGGCGAGAGAGGAAGCAGAGAGTAGGGAGATGCCACACTCTTTTAAACAACCAGATCTCATGTGAACTCAGAGCAAGAACTCATTCATTACCACGGGGAGGACACCAAGCCACTCATGAGGGATCTGCCCCCATTACTCAAATACCTCCCACACAGCCCTACCTCCAACACTGGGAATTACATTTCGACATGAGATTTGGAGGAGACAAACATCCAAACTGTATCATATGTGTACCTATGAAAATAATACCCAAGTCAAGATATTAGAAGTTTTGACTACCCCCCCAAAATTATCTTATGCCCCTTTACAGTGAATCTCCCCATAGAGATAACCACTATTCTGATTTATATAGCCATAGCAATTATAATCTTTAATAAATGAACACATACATTCTGAGTCATCTGGATGACCATCTCATAACTGATTATTGTGCCTATTTTATCTTTACAGTCAAGTTGATATGAGGTAGTAATATTTCAAATATTTGTAAGCCAATTTTTAAGAAAAGAACAAACATATAAACCATACATTTGAGTCCTGTTATCAGGGGCAAGTTGACCTCAAAAGAACTCATGCCATAATAGCCAGCACCACATTTGCATTGCAAGTGACAATTTATTTGCAGCAATATATCATTATCATTGTTTGTGGAATTTTTAGATTAGTTTTGGATTTTACGGTTGCATAAGAGTTATGGACATAAAACATTCAGGTCAAGTTTTATGTTTTTACATATTTAAGTAACATTAAATAAAAATAATTTAAGTCAGCATTGGCAGGCCACAGTAATTTTCTTTTAAAAGGAGTCAGTACATTACTCAAGTTTGAAAAACATTGCTCTAGCCTACATATTTATCCTATAAGGATCTAGGCTATCTCCCTTCAAAGATATAAGGATTCTAGGGTTTAAGTTATCACTAAATGTTTGCAGCCAGACAAGCACCACTCACTTCTTCCACCCATCTTCCCAGTTTTCTTAAGCCGAATTCAATCCAACACACCCAAGAACATCCGTGACCACTCCAATCCACATAATTTGTCCTCTAAATTTGTGCAAAAGATAGTATAGATTTGTATTTCTCTGAGAATTTCTGGCTTCTTCTCAGTACCCAAGGTCTATAGCATGCACAAAACTGATGACTGATAAGTATTTTTTGAATGAATGCAAAATAGTCCTGTAGAAATAGGAAGTTCCCATGAAACAAGTAATATATACTAAATTTAAGTAGTTACTTTCTGAAATTAGACCAGAATAGTATCCACATATAGAAAGAGCCAGAGTTTACTAAATTTTGTTTATAAATACGTGCATTGTTCTCAAAAGAGGCAGTTATCACATTCTTCAGATTTCAAATGAACTTCAGTCCCAAAAGGTGATAAGAAATCAAAAAGATATACAAAGGAGGTCAATTAGCCATCACACTTCTCTACATATTTGGGGCTACAGTCCTTCAGGAACACAGCCAACAAAGAAATTGAAATGTTGAGATAATTGGAGAATGAAAAAAATAAAAAAAAAAAGATTGCATATTTAAAAGAGTAACCTAAAAGTTAAATTGCACCGTTTATATATCTAAATACAGGTTCACCTCAAAAACAAGAATATTCCATTTTTTCTACGTCATCTGTACATTGAAAATTATAAAAATTATGACTACCTCAAAAGGTAAAGCTTACTTAATTTTAAGATAGAAAACCATGAAACTGCCGATAAAATAAATGAAAATACTATAACAAAGCAAAATAGTCGGTGTCGCTATTTTTAAAAGGAATATTGTTCTACTAAACTAACAGTAGATAATTCTTGCAAGTAATTTGAAATTTTTTATCTTTTCTCAATAGGAATGAACTAATAGAAATGGGCTTAAAAAGATGTATATGTTGATCTATCTATTCAATTTTAAAATAAGGATTAGATCATCAGTTTTACATACAAACTTATTATTCTACATTTCTATAAATCACTACAGGTATATGCTAATTGAATTATAGATTAAGGTCTATTATATTCATTTTCAGTAAACTGTTGTCATGACACATATCAGTAATTTGTCATATTTGCTGAAGAATCCATTTCTGTATTTCTGAAGCAAAAATAATACTCATCAATTATAAAACACTAACATAAATACATTTCAAGTCTCAGAGTAAAATAGTCATAGGACTCATTTAGGATCATTAATCTTCATGATTCCTTCAATGTCGTGTTGAAAAGCAATAACTAGAAGGGGTACAAAATACTGGAAACTAAAGATGCCTAACTATGATGAAAGGACAGAAGTGAAGTGATTCCTTATCCATTCAAAAGCACTGGGTAGGGAGAATGAAGAGAGGTTGGCTAACAGGTTCAAACACACAGTTAGATAGAAGGATAAGAGCTAGTGTTCTTTAGCACAGTAGAATGACTACAGTTAACAATAATTTATTGTATATTTCAAAACATCCAAAAGAGAAGACTTGAAATGTTCCCAACACAAAGAAATGATAAATGCTTGTGTTGATGGATATCCTAAATAGCCTGACTTGGTCACTACATATTCTATGTATGTATCAAAATATCACACGTGCCATGTGATATTTGTGCAATTATTATGTATCAATTTTAAAACACTTTCTTACGAATCTGAGGGTTAAGTGATTTTGCTACCAGGTCTGCTCATACCTGAGGATGGGTTATCAGGGCAGAGGGTGGCCAAGACCAGATGCCCTCTGGAATGGTACAGTTACAGTCCAGAGAAAGTACATCGGCGATGTTCAGAAATAACCTAGATCAAAGAAACATCAACATTCTAACCATCTTGTTCCTTCAAAGAACTGACTCAGCCCAATTTAATGAGACACATTGACAGTGACGCAGTCAACTGGAGAAGGAATTAAGACCAGAAAAAGAACTATACATATTTATAGTTACACAGTAGTAAGAACATATTATTCTTTCCTAGATTTAAATCAGTACATGCTACTGCCCAGAGATATTAGTCTTATAGTATATTATGTCATTCAAAAGTTTAACATTTATCAAAAGAAAATCTTTGGTTTAGAGGCTACAGAGATACAACTTTTTTAAAAAACTACTTTTACGTAGATCATTTAGCTTTCCTATTCAAATAAGCAACTTACAAGGTTGCAATCTTACCATTCCAGTTTTCAAAGAAATAAGTATATTTGAAATATTTAAATGCCTTAGATGTACAAATGGTTATGGAATATTTAAAATTACTTGTGAATAATAAAAGCACTGGCTTTTTCATTGAAGTATTAAGTTTGATCTCCAGAGACTCTCAAATTCCAAGCTGTTTCTCTCAACCTCACCTAGAGACTGAATCCCAAACTAATCCTTTCCCAACTACCAAAAAGAAAAGAAAAGAAAAATCACCACCACACTACCAGCTTCTCCTTACATGATACCCCTTTCAAATGCCAGGTCCTGCTAGACTTCTACCGGTCCTTTGTCACAGAAGTCCAAATTCCATCCCAGCTGCCCAAATCCGCTCAGAATGCCCTACTTACAAATAGTCCTTTGCCATACTAAGTTAGGGAAGAAATGGAAATAAGGCCATTGTCTGTAAGCTGGTGACTTTACCCTCACAGATGGAGAACAAATGATATAAAACACACACTGAGAAAAAGGCACAGTAACTTTAGAATAATTTTCTTACAATCCATGTACACAAAGGCAATGATAAAAGCTGTGAGAGTTAGCTTGAATATTTCAAAACTATAACAGAAATTGAATGTTAAAGTTTATTAAGGTTGCAGAATCCAACAAGAAAATACATCGATACGGCTTTTGTGAGAATTAAATTGTCAGCTTAGTAAAATAGGATACCATACGCTGACTGTTTTACTGGCTATAACATGAAAAATAAGAAAAACAAGTGATTACTTAAGAAACAATTTAGTGGGCAAGGTTTCAAAACATTGGGTCAGGAGAATAAAATTAAGAGAGTTTGGCATAGCCTTTAAAAACCACAAAATCAGTAAGTCTAGTTAAGATTATATATATATAAGCAAAATACCAGACTTACCCTAGTATATAAACACCATATGACTTTCTTTTCCTTGGAATTAAGAAAATATTCAATTTATAAAAATGCTTCAAAAAGTATTTACTAGATTATATCAAATATTATTCCTAAACAAAATCTACAAAGGCTATTACAGATAATGTTAACAGACCACTAGCAAACATTTATTTTATTTTGCTGTAGTCAACACTTATATGTTATAGTACTCATTTATAGATGACTGAATATTAAGACAAAAATAAGGAGATGACTAGGACCTCACAGTTTCAGAAACAAAATATTTGGAGGCAAATTAACGCAGTTCTGTGACTTTTTTCTATAATATTCAGAAGCTCAGAAAAAAATAAACACACCAACCATAGGTTTAACCCAGTGCTCAGACTTGGACATGGAAGTAGGTTACCTGGGAAGAGTCTACCATTGGGTTTTAAAGGGTTCAATAGCTGATCACAGAAAACAGGTTGAACTGAAAAGCAAGGGTGGAAATCACATAATAAAGGGATTTGGGGAACAGGAAAGATGCTTGGTAAAGAGAGTGCTCAGGGTGCACACAGCACAGTGTCCTCAGCCTGGTGAATAGTTAAAACATGGGTCTCTGGATTATACAACCAGGAAGGGCAATGATCTAAACAGCGGCCACAGACTGCACACGAATGCACAATACCAAAAATGCTGCATGGACAGGTCAGGCAAAGAGCTTGGTCTGAAAGATAAAATACTCTGCTGACGTATAATTGGGGCCTGAGTAGACGGCAGATACTATTATAATAAGTAGTTAGACAGACATAAGCAGGGCAGGAGAGGGCCCCCCCTCCCACCAGGAATGTCAGGCAACTATCAAGGTGATGGTCAGGTGGTTGCTAAACAGTTTCTGTAAAATAATCATTGGTAGCAAGCCGACCCCAAGGAAAGGCAATCTCCCATTAGATAGAAAACACCTGAAGCTGGTGATGAGCAGCTTTCCATTGAGATTTCAAGAGTTGAGTGACTGGGCTCAAGCATGCACACCAGGAGGCAAAATGGCAGTTTAACCAGTATATGACCTTCCTCTGTGAATGCCTGACTGGTAAAAAAAAAAAAAAAAATGCCTCAAATGAGTATGTGCACAACTCAGTAAACACACTGTGTGTATGGCCCCTCTCAAGTGCTGGCAGGCCACTGCACATGTGAACAGACTGCCCCAAGAAAGAATCAGGGGAGAAAAGACCCGCCAGTTCTACTTCCTAAGTATCTCTTAGGGAGATATTTGCATCTCCCCATTTCTACTATGCTGCTGAAGTTGGGGCTCTCATCATTTTATTTCCACACTGGCTTCCATTCTTCACCTCCTCCCATCTCCCTTTCAGACAATAACCAGGGTACAAATCTTATCATGTGGCAAAGTCCTTAAATTCCTTCAGTGGTTTCCCACTGCCCTCAGGTCCAAGCCCAAAACCATTAACATGACTAGCAAGGCATTTCCTGAGGTGCCCTTGCTAATGTTTCCATCTCAGTTCTTACCACCTCCCACATGGGCACAGGTTGAGCTTTTTTCTTTGTATTTTTAGTAGAGACGGGGTTCCACCATATTGGCCAGGTGGGTCTTGAACTCCTGGCTTCAAGTAATCTGCCCACCTCAGCCTTCCAAAGTGCTGGGATTACAGGCATGAGCCACCATGCTGGGCCCCAAGGCGAGTTTTAGAGCAGGAGTGAAAGCTTATTTAGAAGTTTTAGAGTGATAATGAAAGGAAGTAAGGTACACTTGGAAGAGGGCCAAGTGGGTAGCTTGAGAGTCAAGTGACCGGTCCAACCTTGACTTGGGGTTTTTATACATTGTCACAGTTCCAAGGTTGAACTTTCAGTTCCTGGAAAACACCATGATCTCTTGCATCTCCTAGATTTTGCAAACATCATTTTCTCTGGAACACTCTTCTCCCTGCTCTTTACCCAGCTAAATCTGAATCACTCTTCATTCTCAATGTAGCGTTCCAAGCAGCCTTCCCTTCCTTTCCAGACCCACCAGTCTCAGGGGCCCCCACTATGCCTTCCAATAGTATCCTATGTGGCTACATTCATTGCTTACACCACCATATTATAGGTATTCCCAATAAACTGTAAATTTCACAAAGGCAGGGACAAGGACTGTCTTGTATACTAGTATGCCTCCAGTGAAAAGCAGACTGGGTCAGACTTGGACATGGAAGTAGGTTTTCATGGGATTCAGTGTATATATATATTAAGACCTTGGTAATGATGATGCGAGAAAGACAGAAAAAACTGGACAGAGAAAAAACTTCTAGAAAATGCCCCTAAAAGATAACTACTAGCTGGACACAGTGGCTCACATCTATAATCTCAGAGCTTTGGGATGCCAGGGCAGGATAATCGCTTGAGGCCAGGAGTTCAAGACCAGCCTGGATAATATAGCTAGACCCCATCTCTACAGAAAATGAAAAATTAGCTGGGCACGATGGTGCATACCTGTGGTCTTAGCTACTTAGGAGGCTGAGGCGAGAGGATTGCTTGGGTCCAGAAGTTCAAGACTGTAGCAAGCTATGATCATGCCTCTGCAATCTAGCCCGGGTTACAGAGCGAGACTCTTTTTTTGTTTTTTTGTTTTTTTTTGAGACTCAGTTTTGCTCCTGTTGCACTGGCTGAAGTGCAATGGCACGATCTCAGCTCACTGCAGCCTCCGCCTACCAGGTACAAGTGATTCTCCTGTCTCAGCCTCCCAGGTATCTTGTATTACAGGCATGCACCACCACACTCAGCTAATTTTTTTGTATTTAGTAGAGACGGGGTTTCACCATGTAAGTCAAGTTGGTTGCAAACTCCTGACCTCAGGTGATCCAAAGTGCTGGGATTATAGGCGTACGCCACCATGCCTGGCCTGTCTTTAAAGAAAACAAAATAATTATTATCACTCTTATGTTCTAAATGAGAAAACAGAAGCTTAGACAGCTTAAATGACTTGTCCAAGGTCAAAGTCACACAGCCAGATTCCAGAAGCTGTATTATTAACACCGACCCGTGCTGTTTTCCAGTGGAAGGCACTCGCAACACCAAATCAGACGTCCCGAGCTCTAATCCTGATTCTGCCACTTAATACCTGTTGATTTAAAACATGGAACAACTTCTCTGAGCCTCATTTTTTTTTTTTTTACATCAGTGTGGTGTTATGATATATACTGGATTTTGGCCCAGTTCCTGGCTCCTGACTCCCATTGCCCTTGTTACAGTTATAATATTGGGTGTGTTCAGCCTCAGGGGCAGGCCTCTTACCTTCTCCTGTCCTCCTTTCCACTGCCTCAAGGAAGGACTTCACTCTTCCCAGCCTTTCTGACTGAGGGTCTTAAGCCCCTCCCTGGTTAGAGTCCTACCCCATACCCTGAGGGAAGGAATGTCGATGTCCTGAAGCTTCCATGAAAACCCAAGAGAACTGCATTGAGTTTTCAGACAGCTGAACATGCGGGGGTTCCTGGAGGGTAGTGTGCCAAAAAAGGGCATGGAAGCTCTGTGTCTCATATCTGGCCCTGTGCATGTTTCCATCTGCATCTTCTGTACTGTCCTTTATAATAAAGCAATAAACACAGGTAAGTGTTTCCCTGAGTTCTATGAGCGCTGCTCTAGCAAATTATTTGAACTCAAAGAGGGGTTCATGGGAATCCCAACTTGAAGCCAATTGGTCAGAAGTCCGAGGCCCAGACTTTCAACTGCAGGGGAAAGAAGGGGTGGTCTTGTGGGACTAAGCCCTCAACCTATGTGACCTGACACCATCTTCAGATAGATAGTGTCAGAATTGAATTGAAGGACACATGCTGGTGTCCAGGCTTAGTATGTGGGGGAAAACCCCCATACCTTTGGTCACAGAAGTTTTCTGTGATGATGACTGCTGTGGTGGTCTGAGAGCAGAGAAAACCCATAGTTTGACAAAGTTTCTCCCTACATATCCATTAAATGGTTATCACAACATCTGTTTAGCAAGGTTATTAACATAAAATAAGTGAAAACTGATCATTTCTGGCCTTTAGAAACTGTTCAGTAAGTGCTGAAACTATCCCACAGTATCTGGTACAGTTATCAACTTTGACAAAGCATGGAGCTTTTTGGAAGGAAGAGAGTCATAAAATAAGTCAAATCCATGCTGTCAAACTTCATAATTAATGGGGGATTTGCTGCAACCATATCACTCTCTTTACAGAGGATGTAGTACTTTGTCCTTATCCCCCAAAGGGAAGCCAAACTAGAAACATGATTATGAATTTCACTTTGAAGACACTTCACAAGTGGGGTTTCCTTTTAGAAACAAGGTTTGCCTTCTTCCATATCCACTTTAAAAGTCAGTTTAATGGAAATTTACGGACAGCAAAATCTATTTGATTGCTCTCCTTTCGTATTTTTCTAAACTCGTCTACGCTCCTTTCTTCAGTTTCCTTTCCTCAGAAAACCAGCATCGGCCTCGTTTTCCAAATTAACATTGAGCTTCAGAGAATTCAAGTTGCCAAGCCAGACTACACCCAGGTCTTCAGTTCCCACATCAACCTTCCCGTCCATACATGGCAACCACACAGAAGCATTTCTTTTAGTTAAGAAAGGCAGGGATGCAGGAAGAACACAAGGAAGGAAGAACAGACAGATGGACAGGCAAACAGACGGAAGGAAGGAAGAAAGGTAGGTTTACTTCAGATACACTTACTCTTCAAAACTCATGGAAATACCATCATTCTCTAAGAAAACTTGTGAGCTATGTGCCCTTAATTTTTATTTGTTTGCTTAGTCAATGTGAACCAAAAGGACTATGTATCGAGGGATTCTACAGGGTCAAAATAGGTGGACAATAATGGATGAAGCAAGAAAGTATTAACATTAAATAAAGAAAAATGAATCATAATTCTCTTGGGAGGGAGAAGCAGTTTGACATATATAATAACCCTTAGTGTGATTAGGGGCGCGCGGGCAGGGGGCGGGGTCTGTCGCGTAGAGCTGCCAGGCCAGCACCTTTAGGGCAGTGTGGCGCGTGGCGCCCCCCGGGGGCCCAGTCCTCTGCCACTGCCCACGCCTCCCTGGGACCAGCTAACAGGATCGGCGAGCGCGCCTCCCTAGCCAGCGGCTGAGAGAGAGACTGAGTGAAGAGGAGGGAAGGATGGCTAGTCAGTCTTATGGCTGGATCACCTACAAAGAGAAGTTCTAAAGCAAGAAGAGGAATGCATTTCAACTTGGGACATTGTTTTGCAGCTGGAAATGGGGAATGGACTATCAGACCAGATTTCTATCCTGTCCAGCCTGCCTTCATTTCAGTCCTTCCACATTGCTATTCTGGGTTTGGACTGGGCTGGAAAGACAACTGTCTTATACAGACTGCAGTTCAATGAATTTGTGAATACTGTACCTACCAAAGGATTTAACGCTGAAAAAATTAAGGTAACCCCGGGAAATTCTAAAACAGTCACTTTTCACTTCTGGGATGTAGGTGGTCAGGAGAAATTACGGCCACTGTGGAAGTTATACACCAGATGCACAGATGGCATTGTATTTGTTGTGGACTCTGTTGATGTCGAACGGATGGAAGAAGCCAAAACTGAACTTCACAAAATAACTAGGATATCAGAAAATCAAGGAGTCCCTGTGCTTATAGTTGCTAACAAACAAGACTTGAGGAACTCATTGTCTCTTTCAGAAATTGAGAAATTGTTAGTGAACTGAGCTCACCAACTCCGTGGCATTTGCAGCCTAACTGTGCAATCAAAGGAGATGGCCTAAAGGAAGGGCTTGAGAAACTAAATGGTATGATCGTTCAAAGAAGAAAAATGTTGCAGCAACAGAAAAAGAAAAGATGAATATCAGGACCTATTATATCGGTGTGGAGTAGGTTTTGTCTGGTCTGATTTTGACAAATAGAAGAGTATCTACAGCCTGGTTTGCCCGTCTGCCCTCCTGGAGGCTATTAAAGCTTTGTTTTGTTGAACAATCAGATGCCCAACTCCTGCCTTGTGGAAGATGGAGTAAATGCAGTGATTCTCCCTACCCCACAAATCTTTTGGTACATTTGGGGAAGCCAAGCAAGGATAGGAAATTGACCAGAACATAGCTGTGGAAATTTGACCTGAAGTTAGTGAAATAAAACTTTAAAGAATTGGAAAAAAAAAAAAAGAATGTGGAAGTGGTTTTTAATGCCCCTCCCTCAGTTATTAGAAAATGCTCATCAAAGTTCTGCACTGATGGTGTATTTCAAATCATTTAGATTTTCCTTGGCAAGACTGTTCAAAGCCCTAATGGAGAAATGCAGCTGTCCTATCCACTTAGAGAGGCCTCAGCTGCCTTCAGAAGAACTCAAAGTTCTAGCATCTGAGGAATGGTCATGCAAACGACAGTCTTAAATATATTGTTTATATTTTTCTTTAATGCAGAAATTCAGGATGAGTGCTTTTCAGGCAGAACATCTAAGCTGTTCATAATGCACAATGGCCAAACACCCTTTCAAAAACCCATGTGAAAGACAAAATGGCCAACAATATTTGATATCCAAATGCTTTTATTTCCTTTGATAAAAGAAAGACCTTGTAACTGTACCAACATTAGTTTACAAAGCCTTAAAGTATAGTCAAATTATTAGCCTTTGCTGAAGTTTTACAGCATGTTTATTATATAGAAATAACCCACACTCATGAAAAGAAGGCTGGGAAATCTTCAGCTAATGTAAAAAAACATTGGCAATACACCTTAGGATGGATACATTTTGTAATTGAAAATGGGAATGGAAAACAAAGACCTAGAATGATGACCTTGGGAATTAAGAGCAGGACTAGACAAGATGGCAAAGTGACTGAGGATTCACTTACATACGGTGATAGTTGGAACTGTGAATGCTAGCAAGATCTGCGAAGGAGAAAAAGTAAAGAACAGAGGACTTTTAATAAAGATGTTAAACTTACCAATTAAGTCCATCTGGTCCAAACACAAAAGAATGGGAAGTAATATATAAACATCTAAATAGAATAACAAAAAAATACAGAGCAAAATAATAGAGCAACCCTACCTATAAATAGAAAAAAAAAAAAGTTCTTAGTAAAACTTTTCTCATGGATCAATTCTCCCCAGAATTGATCTATAAACTCAAAACAATTCCAGCCAAAATCAAAATAGAATTTTTAGGCAAATTGACAAACTGATAACAATTTTTTTAGAAGAGCAAGAATAGCTCAGACAATTTTAAATAAGTATGTATAGAGGTGCACTGTTAGACGTCAAGAGTGTTTACACACCTTAGTATTTAAGACAGTAGGTAAAACACAAAGAGCATTACAGGAAAGAAAATGAGTCAAGAATATACTTATACATTTTATAAGAAAAGGAAATCAAAATAACATTAAACATATTAAAGGTTGTTCAACTTCATTTGAAATTAGGAAAATGTAGTAAAATTAAAGCCACAGTGAGATTTGTTTCACAACCAAACATCGATAAAAATTTAGAAATCTCATGATTTCAAATGGTAAAAGAATATGAAGAAATGTCATCTCTTATGCATGTCTGTGGCATTTGGAGCGGGAGGAAGCTATAAATTCATTAGCACTAATATTTTGCAGAAAAATCTGGCAATACCTTGTAAAGTTAAAGACGTACATATATTTTACATAACAAGCAGTTGTATAGTACTTTCTATGTGCCAGGCATTAATAAAAGTTCTTTGTAAATATTAACTCATTTAATCCTCCTAACAACTGTAGGTATTATCTTTTTACTTTCTATTTTGGTATAATTTTAGACCTCAGGTACACAATATGAATTATTATTCTGCATTCATGACACAGTCTATTCAGAGGTCCATTTTTGAACCACGTGAACTTACTAGTTACTTTGTTAATTATGTTACAGATGTAACAAGCACCCATAAACTTAGTATCCAACAGGAATCCTAGTATCTTCACAATAACCTACATCTAGCCACATACAATCATGCACCTTGCAAAACAGTGTAAAGTGTAACAATGTTTCAGTCAATGATTGACCACATATATGATCATGGTCCCATAAGATTATATTTTTACTGTATCATTTCTATGCTTAAATATGCTTAGATACACAAATACATCCGTTGTTACATCTGCCTACAGTATTCAGTATACTAACATGCTGTACAGCTTTTAGCCTAGGAGATTTAGGCTATAGCCTAAATAGTGTAGTTGACTATATCATCTAGGTTTGCGTAAATTCACTCTGTTTGCACAAGTATGAAATCTCCCAAATGATACATTCTTCAGAAATATCCCTGTCATTAAGCAACACATGACTATATATATATCGCAGTCCATCCCCTCTCAACAGTTAATTAATATTTATATTGCAACCTAGGAAATGAAAATATTTACAAACCATATCTGATAAGGGATTAATCTCCAAAATATATATAAGAAGCTCTTATAACACAATAGCAAAAAATAAACAAACAAAAACCTAGGAACCTGATTTTAAAATGGGTTAAGGACTTGAACACATATTTCTCCAAAGAAGACATACGAAGACATACAAATAGTCAACAGGTATACAAAAAAATGCTCAATATCACTAATCATTAGGAAAAGTCAAATCAAAACCACAATGAGATATTGCCTCACATGTGTTAGGCTGTTATCAAAACAAAAACAAAAACAACAACAACCAAAAACCACAATAAGCATTGGTGAGGATGTGGAGAAACTGATGCCCTTGCACACTATTGGTCACAATATAAAATAGCACAGCAACTACTGGAAACAGTTAAGGAGGTTCCTCAAAACATTAAAAATAGAACTACCATATAAGCCAGTCATCACACGTCTGGGTATTTATCCAAAAGAATTGAAATCAGGACATTGAAGAGATATTAAGATTATCAGTTCCACGTTCACTGCAGCACTATTCACAATAGCAAAGATGTAGTTATATAACCTAAATGTCCAGTGAGAGAGAAATAAAGACAATGTGGCATATACATAGAATGGAATGCCATTCAGCCTTAATAAAGGAAATCTGCAATATGCAACAACATGGATTGGCCTGGGGGATATTATGCTAAGTGAAATAAGCCAGTCACAGAGAGACAAATGCTGCATGATTCCCCCTATATGAGTCATCTAAAAGAGTCAAATTCATAGAATCAAAGAGTGAAATGGTGGTTCCTAGGGGTTGGGAGGAGAGGAAAATGAAGACTTTCCAACTCTTTTTTTTTTTTGAGACCGTTCCTCACCCAGGCTTGAGTGCAGTGGCACGATCTAAGCTCACTGTAACCTCCGCCTCCCATGTTCAAGTGATTCTCATGCCTCAGCTTCCCAAGTAGCTGAGATTACAAGTACATGCCACCATGCCTGGCTAATTTTTTGTATTTTGGTAGAGACAGGGTTTCACCACGTTGGTCACGCTGGGCTTGAACTCCTGGCCTCAAGTGACCTACTCACCTCAGGCTCTCAAAGTGCTGGGATTACAGGCATGAGCTATCATGCCTGGCCCAGAATTACTATTGAATTAGCATAAAATTTTATTTAAGTAAAATGAGTTAGATCTGTGATACATTGTACTTACAATCAATACTCTGTTGCACACTTAAAAATTTATTGAGGATAAATATTAAGTGTTCTAAATATTTAAAGTAAAAAGTAAAAGTAAAAAGTCTTAAGTATTGGCATAGCTAGATTTTATTTCTGTCAGTTGCTATATGATATTCCATTTTGTGAATATACCATAATATAAATGAGGAAAGTAAAGCAAGAGGGATTAAGTCACTTGCCCAAGGCAAAGCAGCTATTAAAATATAAAATCAGTATTTGAACCTAGAAAATACTTCCTGTATCCCTGCTTCAGCCACTATGTAATGCTGACTCTGTTTCTAATATAATGGGATGGAAACAAATAAAATGTTTGTCAACAGAGAACGGAAGCTTACATAGAGGTATATTTGGCTAGGAACAGTGGCTCACAACCTATAATCTTAGCGATTTGGGAGGCCAAGGTAGGAGGATTGCTTGAACCCAGGAGTTTAAGACCATCCCTGAAACATAGTGAGACCCTAACTCTACAACAAATAAAGAATTAGCCAAGTGTGGTGCCACATGCATGTAGTCCCAGCTACTTAGGAGGCTGAGGTAGGAGGATCACTTGAGCCTGGGAGGTCGAGGCTGCAGTGAGCTGTGGTCGTGCCACTGCAGCGCAGCCTGAGCAACAGAGTGAGACCCTGTCTCAAAAATAAATAAATAAAAATAAATAAAGGTGCCTTTATTAAATGAAATCATATATAGCAGTTAAAAATGAATGAACTGGCTTGCTGCGGTGGCTCAGGCCTGTGATCCCAGCACTTTGGGAGACCGAGGCAGACAGATAACTTGAGGTCAGGAGTTTGAGACCAGCATGAACAACATGGGGAAACCCTGACTCTACTAAAAATACAAAAATTAGCAAGGCATGGTGGCAGGTGCCTGTAATCCCAGCTACTTGGGAGGCTGAGGCAGGAGAATTGCTTGAACCTGGGAGGCAGAGGTTGCAGTGAGCCGAGATTGTGCCATTATACTCCAGCCCGAATGACAGAGCAAGACTTCATCTCGAAAAAAAACCAAAAAACAAAAAAACAAAAAGAATGAACTAGAGCCATTCATTTTGTAATTTATATGTATATGAATTTTTACATTTCTATAGATGAACTTCAAAATTAGGTTGAGGAAAAAAGGGTACAAAATTGTATGTACAGTATAAACACAGTTATATAATGTTTGAAACATATTAAATACAAAACAGTACTCCACATTCTCTATAGATGCAAACGTGCCATTGTAGTATACAAACATGGTTGAGGATAGCCAGTATCAACTTTAAGGTAGTATCCTGGGCGTGTAATGAGGAAGAAGTCAGATTAGGAAGTGGTAAAAACTGGGATAAACAGTATTTAAATAATTTATTTCTTATGAAATATCTGGAACAATTATGAAAAAAAGTAAGATTTTATAAAGCTTCTGGTACATTCACCAATGATCATTATAATACTCGCTGTAACTTTATATATTAGAAAAACTTAAGAAAATGTTTTTAAAGGAAAATGAGTTTGTTGTGTGATATATACTAGTCACAACCCAACATGATAATTAAGGTAGGTACATTGTACAGACCTGAACTGTGGAATGATTTTCAGGTGGAAGTGTTTTTTCCTAACAATCACCTCCCCCTAGGAGATGATCATTGCTCCAATGCAACATTCATGGTATCTCTCTCAAAATATGCAATACAATTTTTTTAAAAAAACCTGAAATATTAGATAAGGAAATCCAAAAGAGTTCTGATTTTTACTAATAATAATTACAGAAAATCATATAATTTTTTGAATACTTTCATGACAGGCAATTTTTTTCTAAAACTTAATACTTTTATGAAACATGAAATAAATTTTTTCCAAACAATTTTTCAAAAAAGAAATGAGGATTTTGTTGTACTCCTAACTAGCTGGTGCTTAAGCATTTTAAAAATATGCCTACTGGATAAATCCAGGGGTGCTGTCACCACCATCATCTCCCAAATCTCTGGTAAAAATAGCTAAAAAAATAGTTAATATAGCCTACCAACCATGTATGACCTACCACCTCCTTTGAGTGAGTTAACTAAGAGCTACACACTCAGAAGCCTTCAGAAGCCAGGCAGGAAAATGTAAACATGTGAAGCTTTGGGGCCACAGCATCAGCAGGAGCTGTTATTGTTTCTGCCCCCATGAAAAGGCATGCAAATTCTAATTTTATTTAAATATCGTACTGGACTATCACACAATCTGTAGGTTAAATCTGCCCACAGACCACTAATTTTTAACTCTTGGATTAAACCCATACAGATTTTCTTCACCATGAAGACCTCTATTAATAACTTCACTAAACAGGTCAATTGTGTATGTGTTTTTATTTCTTTTTAGTGCGATCAAGTCCATTTATGGCATCTACCCACAGATCTGTTAGATCAAAGTCAGCTCTCCTAGACTCCATGGCAAGTCTCCCAGTCTTTTACATTTCTTGACACACATAGAAAACAGTGAGTACTATGCTCAGTAGTTAGGTGACAGGATCATTTATAGCCCAAACCCCAGCATCATGCAATATATCCAGGTAACAAACATGTGACCCGAAGCTAAATGAAAGTTGCAAAAAAAAAAAGTACTATTTGCAATTGCATGTCAGGTGAGTAGAAAAGGCTGCTCAGTGCTGTAGGCAAATTGCCAACTCTGAGACTGAGAGGATCAGTATCTCCAAAATCCATTCACAAGGGTTATTATGAGGATTAAATTAAAGGACCAATATAAAGCATTTAGAATCGTACCAGGCACACACAGAACATCCAATAAATGTTTGCCACTTTTCACTTACTTAAACTACTGGCATGTCAAAGGTAACTTGTGAAAGGACATTTTGCCCTACAGAGGGGAACCCCTGCTGCTCACAAAAGATAAGTTGAGATGACCTTGTTTCCCAGCCAAAATATAGGTCTGGATCCTTGACCTATTATAAAAGGCCAATTATACCTCTTGCATGATTAACAGATTACTATTCTAGCACAGCAATACCAAATACAGTATCTGCATTTTAATTCCCAACCCTGGGCTTTCATTCACTCTCCTCTTTCTCTCAAGAGCTGAGCTGAGATTTTTTTAAATATTTAAGACTGAATAATTTAAGGCCGTGGTTCTGAAATGTTTTCTGCCAAAGCACATGAATGCATATACACATGTACCTGTACCACCAACTCATTTCCACCAGGAAAAGAGTTCATTACTATCTCTCAAACCCAGTAGGATGGGTTATGAATAATAGATACCCTTAGCTGGTAAGGAATATGCCAAGTAGCCCTCTATTCCTCATCACTAGCTAAATTCAAGCCATCAAGTAGACTGACCAAAGTTATGTGAACCACACTATTTAAGATCCAAATAGGTGTTATGGGACAGAATTAAAACCCAATGTGTGATAAAGCATTTTGTTTTGTTTTGAGTGACCAACCATATATCATCTTGCATAAAACATTCTTGTGACAACAATATGAGAACACTGGGCAGTGTTCCTATGTAAGCAATAGTGGCATATGTTTTACAGAGCACAGGAACTCTGCCTCTGCTGGCCCCAGATGCTGTACATCTTGTTGTTAGACAAGACCAGTGTAGCTCAAGGTGTTGTCCCTTCTGTCATGGGCTGCCTCAAATGAGGGTCTTCAAACTGGGGCTACTATGTGTAACCCACAAGGTTCAGGATGACAAATCTGAGCATAGATATTTCTGTATACCTATTCCTAGTTTCTCAATTTCCATTTCTACCTCTTCCCAAAACTGATCTGTTAAGAATGTATGGAAGTGTCACACATTCTTCTCCTCTTCTCATGATTCCCATCTGCTCAATTTACCGAAACATAAAAACAGAAAACAAAAAGACCGCAAACCTCTTTCGTACTCTGAATTTTTCTAGGGTGCATGGCGTCAGGGTATAACAACCACTGGGACTCCAGATAAAAGGACAATTCAAATTTTACTACAGTCAATTTAATAAAGTAAAATCAGAAAGAAATCAGACTCTAATGTCTGATTAGCCAATCCTTTTGCAAGTCAGGTGGTTTCCAATTCTCTGCTTTAAACAAAGCAGAAGGGCAAACTTCAGGTGTTTAGCTAATTGTTAAAAGTGATTTTTGATAACAGATAACAGATCATGTGATTTTTGTCATATGATGTCGAGGAAGGTCAAAGAATTGAACGACACTGTTACCAAAAATTATTTTATTACCGCTTATTATGCATGTGATCTAGGCTTCTTAAGATTATAATAATAAAAACAAACAGGAAAAGAATTGCTGAACCCTGTTTTATTCAAGTAACTAATATTCCAAGAAGAAGACATGTAAAAAGTCTCACTCATCTCTTTAAGAAATGCATTTCCAATAAAATTTTACTTTTTAAAAACATGCAATAATAATCAAATCTTTTAATATATTTGTGCCACTTGTATAGACTTCATGCTGTGAATAATTATAATAGGAACTTGAAACCAATAAAAAAAGTCTTAGCATTTAAAGCCTATGGTCACAGAAAATTTTTAAACAATTATTTTTAATTTATTATGAAGAAGTCTGATATAATGATCAATTTTTTTAAATTAAGTATACAAACATATTTTATTAAGATGTAATTCCATGCAGGAAGGGTAATACACAAGGAGAGAAGAAAGTGATGAAATATTTCAAAAATACCAAAAAGCATAATAGAACCAACAGCTATGTATCTACCAACCAGTACAACATATATAAAAAATACAATGTTTCCTCAATTGTATTTCACCCTCTGTCACTTCTCCCTGCCCTCCCTAAAGGTAACCCCTGTTTTGAATTTAGTGATGAGTAGTTCCATATGTATAATAGTTAGTCTTCAAAGACAGTGTTCCAATGAACACCTCCAGGTGCTCATGCCCTTATTCAGACCCCTTTCCTTGAACTGGGGCTGACCTTAACACTGGCTTTTGATCAGCATAAGATGTGGTGGAACTGATACTGTGTGACTTCTTGAGCCAGGTCATAAGAAGCCCTGCAATTTCCACCTGGATTGCTTGAAATACTTGCTCTTAGGCCACTACTTTTTGGAGCCCAGCTGCCACACTGTGAGAAGCTGACACCACATGGAGAGGCTATGCTCTCGATCCTTACATCTTATTGCCGCTACAAAAGTTAATTGTACATTGTCAGATAAGTATAAGCTCAATAATACAGACATGGTATCAAAATCAAACAATAGGCTGTTAAACCTCCAAGAAGTTTTAAAGTCACTATAGTAGGTAATGTCAACTACAGTGTTTTTTAATCATCTCACATCACTATCAGTTTTATTTCTCCTTTTACACTATCTCAATTTAATACCAGCTGAAATAAACATCAGACCTATAATACATTTTAATCAATCCAGATTGAATATTGGGCTTGCATAAATAGCAGCAATCAACATATGCCTAAATTCTGAACGAAGTTTAGTGTCATTATACAAAAAACAAGTATCTGAGAAATAGAGCTTTTAGAGTAAAAGGCCTTCATCCTGAAACTCAGAGGAAAAAAATAACCCCAGAAAAAGCAATAGATAATGGGGGTGAAGTTAAAAAAACCAAAAGAATTTTAATAACGTTGTCCTCCTGACCTTTTCCAACAAAGAAACTCTACAGAGAGGAAGTACAAAGGTCATTCTAGGAAATGAATGTGAATGAAAGGAGAATCCAGATGCATCAGACAGTTAATGTTCCACTCAGATTTCAAATTCATTTTAATTCAGTGGGGGGTTAGCCAGTAATTTTCTTTTAACAATACAGTGCTATCATCGTGGGACAATTACAACGTATTTTATTAATAGACATCCTAGCACTCCAAGTTAGGTGCGAACAACTGAAAAATAACCATGTTTTAAAGTTAGAACTAGATCACAGGTAGTATCTATCGTTCTCTAAATGAATCAATAGAATCTTCATTTAAAGATTCTTCATTGGTAAAATGAAACATTTTTAAAGCTCAGGCTTTTAATCTTTATTAGAAAAATGAAAGCCAACTAACCCATTCAGAGGCAAAAAAATAGCTTTCCTAGAAAAGCTAAAAAGAAATGAATTACTTACTTTTTAAAATCTGCTATGAATATCATTATTTGACAGATATTCTTTTTAATGTTTATTTATTCAATATTAAAGGCTGAGATTTCTCAGAGTTTAATCAAGTTAGATTTTTACAAGACTGTAAGTCTATTGTCTTTTCTGAGTTAAGTGAGAATTCTTTCCCTAAAATACCTTAGTTTCTTTTTAAACTTCAGTACCGGTTTTGATTTACATCCATAGAAGGGAAGGCAAGTTACTTCTATAACCATTTACTTAAATAAACAGATAAAGGTGATGATGATAATAACAAACATTTGGCCTAACAGTCACAGAGTAACAGACACTATGTAATTTTTAAAATGATATTCATATTTAATTTCCATGGGTATCCTATGAAGTAGGTATAATATTATTATTCCTAATTTAGGATATTGGAAATTTATCATCTAGGAAAACAGAGGCTCCAAGTTATACGAAACTAACTCAAGTACTGGTTCCAAAGTCTATGTCCTTAATTAACCATGACACTCAAGTGTCTCTAGAATTTAGGACAAGTTTCCTTACTTAAAGCTTAGATAATGGCATAGATGTGTTTTCCCCCCACAAAATATGAATGTACAAAAAACATTAAAACCTCCCTTTAAGCAAGCAGCATCTGTACAAGCCCATCTATTACAAGGAAAAGCTATCACCAGTGCTATTATGGACCAAAATGATTTAACCCCTGGTATCATTATACATTCCCAGTTTCGTTTTCTACTAGAGGTTCTCTTTTTTTTTGGAGACAAAGTCTCACTGTCATCTCCACTGAGTGCAGTGGTGCAGTCATGGCTCACTGCACCCTCAACCATCCAGGCTCAGGTGATCCTCCCATCTCAGCCTCCTGGGTGGCTGGGACCACAGGTATACACCACCATGCCTGGCTAATTTTTGTATTTTTTGTAGAGACAGGGTTTTGCCGGGTATCCCAGGCTGGTCTCAAACTCCTGGGCTCAAGTGATCAGCTCCCCTTGGCATCCCAAAGTGCTGGCATGAGCCACTGCACCCAACCTACTAAAGGTTCTTATTTTCTGATTCTCTCTTGACATTGTGCAGGAGCACTGCCATCCTGGACAAGAACCGCCATTCTAAAGTTCCCCTTGATCAAAAACCATCTAAATCCAAAGGGCATCGGCCTAATGACTAAGGTCAGCATGACCATAAACTACTAATGATATCTCTGACCAGAAACATTCCAACCATAATATAAACCCCTCCCTGACCAGAGACATGCCAGCCCCAAGATAACCTCCCTCCCAGTTGGAGAGATGTCAGCCCCAAGATAACCTCCCCTCTGACCAAAACATTTAAACCCCACCATAAACTTCCCCAAACAGAAACATTCCAAGCCTGTGATGAGCTCTCTCACCAATAAATACTCTTAGTCTGTCAGAGAGAATGCTCCTGACTGAAATCAGCCAGAAGGCCCTCTCAGGTATATTCTCCAAAATAAACTCGTCTTTGACTGTTGAGCTGCTTTTCACGTTTCTTTCCCCTTTCTTTAACTCTTACATCTCTCCTTCATATTTTAGAATACAGTAGGAATAATTGTTGGTATAATAAAGTTTTAGGTGTTTGTGAGTAGTAAGATTGTCTTTTTCTATGGCCTTCATTATTCTCAAGATGGCCACAATTACTACTATTGTTTCCGGTAGACAAATTGTTCAGGTTTATTAGACAATTAACAAAGTCAAGTCAAACAACCTGTAGAACACATAATAAATAATTAAAGCACAATAAGTTCAGGTCTGTAAATTAGTTTGAACTTTACATTCCCTGGCATACTTTGGACATAATTTGACTACATATTTGAAACCAAAGCAAATGAATATGGTATATATGTGTGTTCATATAAACATGCTTATGTTCCAAACCCAATAATAATACATAAAGTGTGTTCACATGTAAATATTCCTTTACTATAAATTCTAGGAGTTCATAGTCAATAATTACTTTAATGTCACTTTTTTGCCAAAAAATAATTTTTCAAAAACCCACAATCTAACCCTAATCTTATAGTCAAAAATCACTATCATGAATAATTTGGATCATGTAAAATCTAATTTTAGACTACAGAAGTCCTAATATGAAATTATTAACAAGTTACATAAAATCATTCAAATTTTTGAGGATTCAATTGAATCCTCAAAAATCAATATGAAACCTTACATCAAAATATGACATTTTAACCACTCACTTTAAAACCGTAGCTGTCACATTTCAATTGAGTTAAGAGATTCCTTACCCTGCTTGAATTAATACAAACACAAGTGTGGAGCAGGTAAGTAAAATCAGAGCCTCAATTCTAAACTTGATAAAGTGATTTAAATCTAAAATCATCAAGAGAAAACACTATAATAATTAATAGAATATGGCAGAACTACAGATACTCTGACTTGGGCCAGCGTAGAAAGTTTTCCTGAAACTCCACAAAATACAGTTCTGATACACTTAGACATGATTACAGAATTTAAAATGCCAATTTTTAAAAAATTCAAGTTGATTTTGAAATAATTTCTGTGCATATTATGAGTTATTTTAAGCTAGCAATTTGTATGTTTTGCTGTTGGTGTTTTCTTTTCTAATCAAAAACTCCATTCTCGAAGTTTTATTGTTGCAGGACTTTTCCTTATTTCAGCTAAAGACAAGGTCCTTGTCACAGAACCACAAAAAATTAGGGTTACAGACAATTTGAAAAGTGAGAAAAACAAGATTTATTGGGCAAAAAGGAAATAAAGGGAAACAGGGACATTCCACAGAGCCAGAATCCTGCTAGTGCTATTCCCGCCTCGCAGATTGAATCCCGCATACCACACCCAGGGACAGGAGAGGCCAGGCTCCTTTCCACTGCAAAGGACATGAAATTCCCATGTTTCCATCCCATGTGCATTCCTCCCAGTGTGCAGGTTGTCAGAGATTCTACCAGGGAGCCCTTCCCACTTGTTTGTCTCATTATCATATTTACCTCTAACCTTGCTAAGATACCCAAATCTTAGTCAAGTCCAGGATTCCAGTAATCTACCACAGTTCAATTTTCCATTTGTCTTCGAAGTTCTTTTGCTGTTATTACAGTTAGACAATCCTGCCTACCTACAAAGAAATCCTCTCTTCAAGTCAAAACACAAAAGCCAAATGTAATTCAATGCATTCCATGTTTTGGGGATGTCAGAGGTACACCACCAAAGGTGAGAAAACAAAATCCATGAGAAGAAATGGTCAAAACAGAACCTCATAGGGGGGAATACATGTGAGATAAGCCCTGAAGAATGAGTTGAGTTTCAAAAGGTAGAGATTTTTACCTGCAAGAGCCCCACAAGGTTCTCAGAGCAGAAAGAAGAAAACCCCTCTCACGAGTTCAGCAGGGGAAGGGGAAAAATAGCCATTTTGAAATACATCCAGAATATTCTGTTTTCCTTAATAAAGTGTTTCCTCAATAGAATCTGATTTGCCAGAGCATAACTGACTTGGGATTTACCAGATCCTAACCCACCTGAGGGAAAAGAAATACCCAATTCCAGTATTCCCTGGCATTTCTGTCTCACCTAAGGAGGAAAAGAAAGACTGAGAAGTGCCTGTGAAGGTCACAGCTCAGGAGCACAGGCACATTAAAAGACTGAGTGAGACCCAGTCAATCGGGCTTCTATGTAATAGCAGGAAATTACACCTGAAAGAACTGCAAGTCTGAAACCCTATTTAAGAAAGAGTCTCTAAGGAACTCCAAGGCAGCAGGAGAGACAAAAACAAAGACACTATAGGATATTGTAGCCCACCACACCAAAGCTACATCAAACAATAAACACAACCTGATTTCTAGCAAGATAAACACAGAACCTCACAATAAAGGCCTATTGATTTCAGTTCCTTGTACATAATTCATTGTGTCTGGCTATTAAAAAAAAAAACTTGCAGAGAATACTGAAAGGCTAAAAACAGTTTGAAAAGCCATGGTAAGCATCAGAGCCAGACTTAGACATGACGGAGATGTTGGAGTTATTAGACTGGAAGTTTTAAGCAAGAATGATGTATATACTAAGGGCTCTGTTTCAGACTTCTCCAGAGAAACAGAACCAATAGACTATATCTATATCTACACATAGTTTACCCTTGAACAACATGGAGATTAGGCTAGGGCACCAAGCCCTGAGCAATTACAAATTTGTACAAAAATTTGATTCCCCAAAAACTTAGTTACCACTAGATTACTGTTGACTGGAAGCCTTACCAACAACATAAAGAGTTGACATACATATATTGTGTATGTTACATGTATTATGTATTATATTTTTACAGTAAGATAGAGAAAAGAAAATGTTATTTAGAAAATCATGACCAGGTGCAGTGACTCATGTCTATAGTCCCAACACTTTGGGAAGCTGAAGCAGGAGGATCCCTTGAGAACAGGAGTTTGAGACCAGCCTGGGCAACATGACAAAACCCTGTCTCTACAAAAATAAAAACAAAAATTAGTCGGGCATGGTGGCACATGCCTGTGGTCCCAGTTACTCAGGAGGCTGAGGTGGGAGGATTGCCTGAGCCCAGGAGGTTGAAGCTACAGTGAGTCATGATTGTGCCACTATATCCCAGCCTGGCCAACAGAGTAAGACCATCTAAAAAAATAAGAAAGAAAGAAAATCATAAGGAAGAGAAAATATATTTATAGTTCTAAACTGTATTTGTCAATAGAAGTTTACATCATCTGTTTATAAGATGACTCATCTGTCTGAAATGATGGGCAGTCACAGCTGTAGTCCTCCATCTAAGGTACATATCAAGCAATTCAACTTTTTCTTTTAATGATGTGACTCTTTTCTGCTTCTTGGGAGCACTTCCAGCATCACTAGTGGCCCTTTGCATGGATCCCATAGTGTTACTCAAGGTTTACAATATTGCCCTAACAGGGATGAAAAATACATAAGAACTGTAAGAGAGCACTTTTTACTGCAATACACAATTTACTGGAGAGATGAACTGCTCACATAGAGATGACTAGCATCACATGTTAAGCAGCTGCTCAACACAATAGCAACAGGAAGTGACTATAAAATTATTACAGTAGTACAGTATATAATACAGGTAATTTTATGGAGTTAGGATTTAATACTGCATCTTTACAGTTGTTTATATTTCTCTCAACTGTAAGTGGTACCATGAATGGTCTGTGTTTCTAAGTTTTGATAAATTTTAACTTTATATAATAAAATTATCTATATTTTATGATAGTAAATGATAAACCAGTATCCACATATATTTTATGCATTCATGACATAACTTTTTCTTAATTTTCTCAATATTTCTACACCGCATCGTTCATCTGTGAGATTTTTCAAATTGTTGCAAATCTCAAAAATCTTTTCCAATATATTTTTTAAAACAAGCCACATATAAGAGGACCCACACAATTTAAACCCATATTGTTCAAGGGTCACCTATATAATGGTTTATTATAAGGAATTAGGTCATGCAATTATGGAAGCTGAGAAGATCCACAATGTGCCATCAACAAGCTGGAGACCCCGAAAAAACGGTGATGTAGTTCAAAGGCCAGAGAGCCAATGGTGCAGATTCCAGTCCAAGTTTGAAGGCCTGAAAACCAGGTATATCGAGGGCAGGGGAAGGTTGATGTTCTGGCTCAACTAGTCTGGCAGAAAGCAAATTCAACCTTCCTCTGCCTTTTTGTTCTATTCAAGCCCTCAACAGATTGGATGATGTCCACCCACATTGTCTGGCTACTTTACTAGGCCTACCCATTTAAATGCTAATGTCTTCCAGAAACACTCTGACAAACAAACCCCAGAATAAAGTAGCTAGTTGAGGATCCCTTGGCCCAGTCAAGGTGACACATAAAATAATCATTATGTGTTGTAATTGGAAAAATGAACAACATACAAAATAGATGGGTAATGTAAACAGAGAAATGTAAACTCTAAGAGAGAATCAAACAGAAATGTTAAAAATAAAAAACACTGTAACAGATATGAAGAATGCCTTTCATGGGCTCAGCTGCAGACTAGACACAGCTGAGGAAAGAATTAGTGAGTTTCAAGATGTCAGTAGAAACTTCCCAAAATAAAACACAAAAAGAAAAAATTTTTTTTTTTATTTTTTGAAAGAAAGGAAAAGAGAGGAAAGAAAGTGAGAGTGAAAGAAAGAAAAAAAAAGAATGTACGAGAGAAAGAAAGAGGAAGAAAAAGAGGGAGAGAGAACAGGATTCTTGTTCTACTGCCCAG
>CAUYLG010015711.1:0-28327 GCA_963573385.1 Cacajao melanocephalus | reverse complement strand
GCCTTGTTCTCTTGCTGATGAGGAGCTGCGATCCCCTGTAGGAGGAGAGGCATTCTGATTTCGGGTGTTCTCAGCCTTTTTGCACTGATTTCTTCCCATTTTTGTGGATTTATCCACCTGTCGTCTTTGTAATTGCCGACTTTCAGACTGGGTCTGAGTGGACGTCCAGTTTGTTGGTGATGAAGTTTTTTCTGTTTCTTAGTTTTCCTTTGGCAGACGCCCTTTCCCCGCAGAGCTAGGCTTTCCCGGGTTCAGCTGTGTTTACTGTGAAACTTTCAGTCCTCAGCGCTTCCAATTGCTGTTCTCCTTGTGGGGATGGGACCAGCCGAGCCCCACTCAAAGGGCACCCAGTCACATATACTCTGCACTGAGAAGCGCCATGCTGCGCCGGGGCGCCGGCAAAACAGCCGCGCAGGCCAAAAGAGTCGCACTGGCAACCTGAGTGGCTCCTCCGCTGGGTAGCTCCCAGTTTGTGAGCAACAGAAATTCGTCTGAAATTGCGGTGTCCACACGCTCTCTGTGCTTTCATTGGGAGCTACAATCCTGAGCTGTTGTTAATCGGCCATCTTGGATCTCTCCGCCCGGTGATGAAGTTTTTTCTGTTTCTTAGTTTTCCTTTGGTGGACGCCCCTTCCCCACAGAGCTGGACCTTCCTGGTTCGGCTGTGCTTGCTCTGAAACTCTCAGTCCTCAGCGTTTCCAATTGCTGTTCTTGTGGGGACGGGACCAGCCGAGCCTGACTCAAAGGGCACCCCGTCCCGTATACTCCGCACCGAGAAGTGCCGTGCCGGGGCGCCAGCAAAACAGCCACACCGGCCAAAAAAGTCGCGCTGGCGACCCGTGTGGCTCCTCTGCTGGGAATCTCCTGGTCTGTGGGCAACAAAAATTCGTCTGAAAGTGTGGTATCCACTCGCTCTCTGCACTTTCACTGGGAGCTACAATCCTGAGCTATTGTTAATCGGCCATCTTGGATCTCTCTGGTAGATTTATTATCCACTGAATGTGATTGAGAGATTTTTGTTTCAAAGTCAAAAAGTGCTTGCTTTTTTTTTTTTTTTTTTTAGACACAGCCTTGTTCTGTTGCTGAGGCTGGATGGAGTGCAATGGCATGATCTTAGCTCACTGCAACCTCCGCCTCCTGGGTTCAAGCATCTCTCCTGCCTCAGCCTTCTGAGTAGCTGGGATTACAGGAGCCCACCACCATGCCCAGCTAATTTTTTTTTTTTTTTTGAGACAGAGTCTCGCTGTGTTGCCCAGGCTGGAGTGCAGTGGCATCATCTCTGCTCACTGCAACCTCTGCCTCCCGGGTTCAAGCTATTCTCCTGCCCCAACCTTCCACGTAGTTGGGATTACAGATGCGTACCACCATGCCCAGCTAATTTTTGTATTTTTAGTAGAGATGGGGTTTCACCATGTTGGCCAGGCTGGTCTCCAACTCGTGATCTTAGGTGATCCGCCTGCCTTGGCCTCCCAAAGTGCTGGAATTACAGATATGAGCAACTGAGCCTGGCCAAGAAGTGCTATCAGAGACAAATACTGAGTGGGGTGCCAGCCATGGTAAGGAGTCCTTCATCCACAAGTGCTTGGCAGCAGTCATTTGGTGGCCCTCTTAGTTGGGCTGTTTTCAGGTGCAAGTAACTAAAGCAAGGATTGAGAAGCTGTAAGGCGTCTTTCCAGTTGCTTTTCCCATCTGTAGTCTCAGCTTCTTGCATTGCCACCTGCTTCTGTATTAGTTTCCCTGGGCTGCTGTAACTACATATTACAAACGTTTGAAAGCTTACAGCAGCAGTATTATTTTCACAGTTCTCGAGGCTAGAACTTCAAAGTCAAGGTGTTGGCAGCACCATGCTCCCTCTGAAGGGAAGTATCCTTTCTTCTGCCTTCTGATGATTGCTGGCAGTCCTTGGCATTTCTCGACTTGTGGCAACATAACTCCAGTCTTCACTTCCGTCTTCACATGGCCATCTTTGTTCTGTGTGTGTCTCCGTCCAAATTTCCCTCTTATGACATCAGCCACTGGATTAGGGACCACAGTAATTGAGTATGAGCTCATTTTAACTTGCTTACACCTGCTAAGACCCTCCTTGCAAATAGGAATATTATTTCTTTGTTTTTTATGTGCATCCCCTCTTCCCGTTGAATGTGAGGTTAGGCAGGAGCCTTACTAGTGTTGCTCATTCCTTTACCCCCAGCACCATGCTTAGCACATGGAAAGCACTATGGAAATGCCAGGTGTTATGTGGCTAAATGAATGAAATAAATATTTCTTGTTGGAAATGTTAGAAGCAAAATAAGATTTGAGTTCTTCTGAAAAACAGCTGGCTGACATTGTTCCTCTTACCCTGACCAGCTGGATTCTCTCTCTGTTTTTCCTGATACACTGAGCAGAATTTTAAAAATCCTCAGCCCGTTTATTTTCTTCTAAAATTAGAAAAAAGTTATTACAAAATGTTTCAGATGTACATGATAATGTAACTAGTGCCCGTGGAACCAAGTTCACAGGTCACTGCTGTTCCAGGCTTTCCATTTATTATTCCAGACATTTCTTCATTTTTTTACTGCACTGTTACGTGGCACTGCTTTTGCCTCTCTTAGAACCTTATATATATGGGTGATGCTTTTCCTACAGATGAATGCCACCTTTTTATAGTTAACACTGATTATGCTACTTTTTCTTTTTCTTTTTTTTAAGACAGAATCTCTCTCTGTCACCTAGGCTGGAGTGCAGGGACACGATCTCGGCTCACTGCAACCTCACCTGTGATTCTCCCACCTTAGCCTCTGAGTAGCTGGGATTACAGGTGTGCTCCACCACACCTGGCTAATTTTTGTATTTTTAGTAAAGACGGGGTTTCATCATGTTGGCCAGGCTGGTCTTGAACTCCTGACCTCAGGTGATCTGCCCGCCTCAGCCTCCCAAAGTACTCGCATTACAGATGTGAGCCACTATGCCTGGCTGATTATGCTACTTTTACATTTTAAAATGTAGGGCTTACTGCAGGTCAAACATAGTACTTGGTCATGGGAATGCAAAGATGAGTGAGACTCAGTTTCTTTCCTTAAAGAGCTTAGTCCAGTCGGGGAGGAAATGTTCTTACGTTTCCTTTTTAACATCTGTGTTTATTAAATTTTTTGGAGGACATTCTAGTTTTCTTTGTTCCTTCCCTTATCTTTAGATGATTTGTGATTGCTTCATCTTCAGAACGTCTTAACTGTCTCGGATGATTTTATTTTACAGCCTTGTTTTGGAATTATGCTTGTCTTCCCTTTGATGTTTGCCCATCAAACATCTGGAGTATATCTGATGAAGGCCTTACCCTTCCTGGCTGTTGTGACTTCTGAAGAGGAGGTCATGATTGCTCAGGAGTCCCCTGGCAGGTCCTTTATCAACCGTTTTCATCTTGACAGGATTATTGGGTCTAGAGGAACAGGTCTTCCAGTTGCCTGTGTATTCATTCTCTCTCTAGAGCTGGAAGATTTTATTTTTGTTTTTCTAAGACAAAGTAAGGCTGGAATGCAGTGGTGCGACCATAGCTCATTGCAGCCACAAACTCCTGGGCTTAAGTGATCCTCCTTTGTGACTACAGGTGCGCGCCACCATGCCTGGCTAATTTTTTAACTTTACTTGTAGAGATGAAGTCTCACTATGTTGCCTTAGGCTAGTCTTGAACTCCTGGCCCCAAGGGATCTTCCCGCCTCACTCTCAAAGTGTTGGGATTACAGGAGTGGAGTTCCTAATTGTTTTCATTCCATGGTGCCCTTTGGCAAATTGGGGAAGCCTTTGATTGGCTTCTTAAAATATACTTTTATTTTATTTTATTTTTTTGAGATGGAGTCTCTCTCTGTTGCCCAGGCTGGAATGCAGTGGCGTAGTCTACCTCCCCGGCTCAAGTGATCCTCCTGCCTGACTCTCCTGAGTAGCTGGAATTACAGGCATGCGCCACCATACCCAGCTAATTTGTTTTGATTTTTAGTAGAGACAGGATTTCACCATGTTGGCCAGACTTGTCTTAAACTTCTGACCTCAAGTGATCCATCCTCCTCCCTCGGGCTCCCAAAGTGCTGTGATTACAGGTGTGAGCCACCATACCTGGCCCCAAAATTTACTTTTAAATATGTACATTAAAATAGGATTACACAATTATGTAGGAATACAGTTATCAACATATTTTAAAAGATTGTAATATAGTTCTTCATATGCTTCTTTATTAATGATTTAAATAAAAGACTTAGCAGCTAGTCAGATGACTACTGTAATTTCAGCCCCTTAGCTTCTGTTTTCATCTGTAGACCACAGGTAAAGATCCTCTGCTCTGGGAGCAGAAATGAATAGCGGGCGCTGTTTGGAACTAGTGAGAAGCCAGATGACATGTTTGGCCTCTGGGCTAGTTCCGGAGTCTGGATCAGAAACAGAATTTGTTTCTTTTCTTTGGCTGCTAGTTTTTAACCGACTCAATGATTATTTAACTTACAATTATTCTTTAACATGTTGGCTCAACATGTTAAATCCTTCTTCCTGCTTCCATTCATGCACTTGAATAGTTAATAAATGGCTTCTGTCTGTTGGGCACTGTATTGAGAGCTAGGGATGCAAAGATGGGTGGGTCTCAGTTAGGGGCCTCCAAGGGCTCACTGTTTAGCATGAGGACACAAACTTATGAAGAGGTGCAGATGCTGGCATCCTGTGTTTGACAGTACAGCCACAAATAGTCACTTTCTCAGGCTCGCAGCTATGCGTTGTTTTTTTAGGGGGGCATTTTCACACAGGCATTTATCTGATTGAAAATTCTACCTTGGTGGGAATGTAAATTAATATAGCCATTATAGAAAACAATATGGAGGTCCCTCAGTAAATTAAAAATAGAGCTACCATATGATCTGGCAATCCCACTTCTGAGTATATATCCAAAGGAATTAGATTCGTATGCAGAAGACATATCTGCACTCGTGTTCATTGCAGCATTATTCCAAATAGCCAGGATATGGAAGCAACCTAGACATCCGTCCTCAGATGAATGGGAAAAGAAACTGTGGTATGTATCCACAATGGAATATTATTCAGCCTTTGAAAAGAAAGAAATTCTGTCATTTGTGGCAACATGGATGAACTTGGAAGACACCATGCTAGTAAAATAAGCCAGGCACAGAAAGACAAATATTGCATGTTTTCACTCATATGTGGGAGCTTAAAAAGTTGAACTCATACAAAGAGAGAATAGATGGTGGTTACCAGAGGCTGGAGAATGGGGGTGGAGAGGAATGAGGAGATGTTGATCAAAGGGTACAAAATTTCACTTAGATCAGAGTAATAAGCTTTAGTGATTTATTGCTCAGAATGTTGACTGTCATAAATCATAACGTTTTATACATTTTTTAAACTTTTACTTTTTAAAAACAACAGTATTATTACTTTATACACTATAGGGAACAACATCCTTCCATATCCTATTACAATTGTTTTTATAAATTTTTTTAAATTATGAGACAGGGTCCCACTCTGTCGCCCAGGCTGGAGTGCAGCGATGGAATCTTAACTCACCACAGTCTCAACCGCCCAGGCTCAAGTGATCCTTCCACCTCAGCCTCCCAAGTAGCTGGGACTACAGGCATGTGCCACCACACCTGGCTAATTTTTTTTTTCTTTTTTTGAGACGGAGTTTCGCTCTTGTTGCCCAGGCTGGAGTGTAGTGGCACAATCTTGGCTCACTGCAACCTCAGCCTCCTGGGTTCAAGCAATTCTCCTGCCTCAGCCTCCCGAATAGCTGGGATTACAGGCGCCTACCACCATATCCAGCTGGTTTTTGTATTTTTAGTAGACACGGGGTTTCACTGTGTTGGCCAGGCTGGTTTCGAACTCCTGAACTCAGGTGATCTGCCCCTCTCGGCCTCTCAGTGCTGGGATTACAGGCGTGAGCCACTGTGCCCAGCCTAATTTCTTTTTTTCTTTCTTTCTTTTTTTTTTTTTTGAGACAGAGTTTTACTCTTGTTGCCCAGGCTGGAGTGCAATGGTATGATTTGGGGTCACCATAACTTCTGCCTCCTGGGTTCAAGCGATTGTCCTGCCTCAGCCTCCTGAATAGCTGGGATCTGGGGTCACCATAACCTCCGCCTCCCAGGTTCAAGCGATTTTCCTGCCTCAGCCTCCTGAATAGCTGGGATTACAGGCATGCACCACCACACCTGGCTAATTTTGTATTTTTAGTAGACACAGGGTTTCTCCGTGTTGGTCAGGCTGGTCTCAAACTCCTGCCCTCAAGTGATCTGCCTGCCTGGGCCTCCCAAAGTGCTGGGATTACAGGCATCAGCCATAGCACCTGGCTCTAATTTTTAAATTATTTATGGAGACGAATTCTCAACTATGTTATCCATGTTGGTCTGAACTCCTGAGCTCAAGTGATACTCCCACCTTGGCTTCCCAACGTACTGGGATGACAGGCGTGATTCCCTGCACCAGGCCTATAGTTGTTATTCTTATTTTTCAAATTTAATCTGTTTTAGCTGTTTTACATGTTAGTTTATGTTGGTTATTACATTGATTTATTGAATGCTCTAAATTCACATAGTCTTCACTTAATACATATTTGTTTAAATCCCCCTATGCAGTAGGTTCTGTTCTAGGATATGTGGCTTATATTTTAGTGAGAGAAAACAATTTAAAAACCCAGTTGGGCATGGCAGCTCATGCCTGTAATCCCAGCACTTTGGGAGGTCTAGGTGGTAAGATTGCTTGAGCCCAGGGGTTTTTTTTAAGACCAACCTGGACAACATAGTGAGATCTTACCTCTACAAAAAATACAAAAGTTAGCTGGGTGTGGTGGTGTGTGCCTGTAAGCCCAGCTACTGGGGAGGCTGAGGCATGAGAATCGCTTGAACCTGGGAAGTAGAGGTAGCAGTGAGCCGAGATTGTGCCATGCACTCCAGCGTGTCTCAAAAAACAAAAACAAACAAACAGAACCATAAAATCTGTCAGTTGGCAATAATTGTAGAAGAAAAGAGAACAGTATGTTGGTGTAAGTACTGCTGGGGATGTGTACATAATCACCGTAGGCCCTGTTAAGAAGGTGACATTTTTATGTTATTTTGTTTTTCTATTTTACTTTAAGTTCCAGGATACATGTGCAGAACATGCAGGTTTGTTACATAGGTATATGTGTGCCATAGTTGTTTGCTGCACCTATCAACCTGTTATCTAGGTTTTAAGCCTAGAGCATTAGGTATTTCTCGCATTCTCCCATACTCCCACCGTAGGCCCCAGTGTGTCGCTCCCCTCCCCGTGTCCCTGTGTTCTCATTGGTCAGCTCCCACTTACAAGTGAGAACATGCAGTGTTTGGTTTTCTGTTCCTTTGTTAGTTTGCTGAGGATGGTGGCTTCCAGCTTCATCCATGTCCCTGCAAAGGACATGATCTCATTCTTTTTTATGGCTGCATAGTATTCCATTATATATGTATATATATATGAAACATTTTCTTTATCTAGTCTATCATCAATGGGCATTTGGGTTGGTTCCATGTCTTTGCTATTGTAAATAGTGCTGCAGTAAACAAACACGTGCATGTGTCTTTATAATAGAATAATTTATATTCCTTTGGGTATATACCCAGTAATGGGATTACTGGGTCAAATGGTATTTCTGGTTCTAGAATAATGTGGCATTTTTAGCAGAGGCCTGAATCAAGTGAGGGAGCAAACCAGGTGGATAGCTGTGGGGCAATCTTTGCGGGCAGAAGAAAAACAGATGCAAAGCTCTGGGGTGAGAATGAACTTGTTGATGACTGATGCAAGGCAGGGCTGGAGCAGTCATCTTCAATTTCCCCTCAATTTCCTTCTCAAATGTTGAGTCTTTAGTGAATATGATTGCTTTTTAATACACCTATATATTTCAACAAAATCAAAGCCATTCTTTAACTTTGGTCCTACCATTGATTGCTACATTAAAATCCTTTTTTGTTGTTGTTGTTGTTTGTTTGTTTGTTTGTTTGTTTTCCCTTCTACTTGGTCCACAGTTTGAGAGAAGGAGAGAATTCAAGGGTGGTTGAGCAGCTGGCTCTAGATAGAGGCTCAGACAGAAGCCCCAAGGCCTGAGGGCTGCAGCAGGACCCCTAAAAGGCTACTGGGCTCAGGAGGCTCCTAGACGTGGTTGAAATCCTTCGCTTTTTGCATGTACATTTTAATTCTGAGTTGGAACAGGTGTGTCCTAATGTTGGCATGGTTACTTCATCGAATTGGAGTGGTCTTTAGGCCACCAAAGGGGTATTTTTATTAGTTCTGGGCTTAATCTTACAGCATTATTCCTAGGGTCATACTAACTACTTTGTCAATCTGGTGAAAGTGCTGTGGGTGTCTTGTTCATGAGAGGCATGCAGTGCTGGGAATCAGTTCACTTCCTGTTTTGACTTGGGGTTGATTCTTGGACTTCCTCCCTACCTGCAGCCCCCACCCTCTGCCCCACGTTTGCTAACGTGGTCCTGCAACCTCTGCTGTGCTTCTAGTTTTACCAGCTCCCTGCCTGTGACTCCAAACTGCCCACTAGCACTCTGCCCACACAGTGGGATGTGAACTGTGCCACGGTACTGCTTTCACGGCCTTTATCGTACTTCCAAGCCTAGCAAAGGCACAGGGACAAATATTGTGTGTGGATTCTATACTATGTGTTCCCTGTCCTGTGAGGATCTTGTGGCTTCGTAGGAGAGATAATACATGTCGCTCACCTGCTTGAAAGCTTCCTCGTCTCCTTATTTCCAATTACAGTCTAATCCAAGGGCTTTCAAGGTGCTCTGTAACGATGTTCCAACCTCTTCATGTAATTCAGTGTCTTGATTTTTCAGAGCATGTTCTCTGTTCCTGTCCCAGTCAACATATTCACCCCAAAAGGCGTATAACCAGTAGAGATTGTGCCACACAAACCACTCTTAGTTTTAGGTGCATTTGTCTTATCTTCTGAACTACATCGAAAGCTCTTAAAAAAAAAAACTATCTTGTATTTCTGTCTGTTAAGTTCATAGTAGGCATCCAGGAAGTAGTTGGGTTGACTGCATTGATTTGGGAGTACACTGGGAGTTTTCCTCTTTCCCACCCTCTCTCCTTCCCTTCCCTCCTCTCCCCTCCCCTCCCTTCCCCTCCCCTCCTTTCTTCCTTCCTTTTCTGACTGAGCCTTGCTCTGCCGCTAGGCTGGAGTGCAGTAGCTCCATCTCAACTCACTGCAACCTCCACCTCAGGTGCAGGTGATTCTCCTGCCTCAGCCTCCCAAGCAGCTGGGACTACAGGCATGCATCAGTATGTCCAGCTAATTTTTTTTTTTTTTTGTATTTTTAGTAGAGACAGGTTTGCACCATGTTGGCTCGGATGGTCTCGATCTCTTGACCTCGTGATCTGCCTGCCTCAGCCTCCCAAAGTGCTGGGATTACAGGCATGAGCTACCACGCCAGGCCTCAGTCTCTCTCTCTCTCTTTCTCTCTCCCCCTCCCCAACCCCTGCTCCTTCTCTTCTCTCTCTCTCTTTCTTTCAAGACGGAGTCTTGCTCTGTCGCCAGCGCCAGGCTGGAGTGCAGTGGCGAGAACTCGGCTCACTGCAACCTCCACCTCCCAGGTTCAAGCGATTCTCCTTCCTCAGCCTCCCAGGTAGCTGGGATTACAGGTGCCCACTACCAAGTGTCTGGCTAATTTTTTTGTATATTTAGTAGAGATGGGGTTTCACCATGTTGGTGATGCTGGTCTCAGACTCCTGGGGTCAAGCAGTCCTCCTGCCTCAGCCTCCCAAAGGGTTAGGATTACAGGCATGAACCGCTGTACCTGGCCTCTCTCCAGTTTTCCAATTGGAATCCAGGGAAAGTTAGTTTAAGAAAAAGTTATGATTTTGAAATCTTTGGATTGAGAAGAATTTGTCACCTTTAACACCTAGAGTTGAATGTCTATACCTTGAGAGCCTTGACATTAAGCCTTAGGCAGCCTCCAGCAAGTGGACACTGGTCAGGTTTGGCAGGATTCCTCCCCTGAAGTGGACTCAGAGCCACACCCTTCCCTGTCACTATACCCATCCCCTATCCTTAGTGAAGCAAAATGCTTTGTTCCCTTCTCCTTCTCCTAGTGACAGGAAATACCCTGATTCTAAAGAAAGAAAATAACTTTTTACCTCTTAGCCCCAGGTCTCTTGACTTCAGGTGGTTCTGTTTAATCAAGGTGACGCATCTTCCAGGGCTGCCTGAATGTGGTAGATGAAAGAGACTAGCTCAACCCTGACCTGAGAGAAAGCATTTGGGAAGGGTCAGAAAATGTTCACCAGCCAAGGATGTGTGGTTCTGTTTCTTTTGTTTCTAAAATTTGTCATTATTTTGACAGGGGATGCATAATGGAGTATTTAGATTTGTTATTGTAAACTATGCAGCATGGTACTCAAAAATAATTGAACACATAATTTATTTTCTTTTTCTTTTTCTTTTTTTTTTGAAATGGAGTCTTGCTCTATCACCAGGCTAGAGTGCAGTGGTGCCATCTCGGTTCACTGCAACCTCTACCTCCTGGGTTCAAGCAATTCTCCTTCCTCAGCCTCCCGAGTAGTTAAGACTGCAGGTGTGCGCCAACAAGCCCAGCTAATTTTTGTATTTTTATTAGAGATGGAGTTTCACCATGTTGGCCAGGATGGTCTTGATCTCTTGACCTCGTGGTCTGTCCCCCTCAGCCTCCCACAGTGCTGGGATTACAGGTGTGAGCCACTGCACCCGGCCTGAACACATAACTTCTAACTTTGATGGAACTGTAAAGGATTAGAGTTTTTTTTTAACATCAGTTTTATGATTTTATAGAGAAACTGAGGTATTAAGAACAAGTACAGAGTTCACTTCAGAAAATCATCCCAAAGCCTTCCTGTATTCAGCGACTTTTTTTTTTTTTTTTTTGAGAGTCTAACACAGTTGCTAAGGCTGGAGTGCCGTGGTGCAATCTAAACTGACTGCAACCACCACCTCCCAGATTCAAGTGATTCTCCTACGTCAGCCTCCTGAGTAGCTGGGATTGTAGGCACCCACCACCATGCCCAGCTAATTTTTTGTATTTTTCAGTACAGACAGGGTTTCGCCATGTTGGCCAGGCTGGTCTTGAATTCCTGACCTCAGGGTGATCCACCCACCTCAGCCTCCCAAAGTGTTCAGTGACTATTAAATACCCACTGTGATATGTATTCTTAGTTATCAGGGGAAGGGTGCAGGGTAGAGAAGTGACCTTAGATGTGGAGGTAAATGGGGTGTGGTGACTGGGGGGACTAAAAATCCAGTTATAGGCACATATCCTTTTTGGCTAAAAGAGTTAGGTAGATTGTAATTTACGTCTGTTTGTTCATTGTGAATTGTTTGTAACAAGTAACGTTAATATAGAAGCATCAGTAGATCCACAGGAATTACATTTGTGAGATTATTTGAACCAATAGGTTGAGAGGGAAAAGTCATTGAACAGTGGTGGGATAAAGTTCCCCATCTCTTTCTCTTTTTTTGAGATGGAGTCTCAATCTGTTTCCCAGGCTTGGGTACAGTGGCATGATTTCACTGCAGCCTCCACCTCCCAGCTTCAAGCAATTCTCATGCCTCAGCCTCCTGAATAGCTGGTAGTACAGGCATATGCCACTATGCCCAGCTAATTTTTGTATTTTTAGTAGACACAGGGTTTCACCATGTTGGCCAGGCTGTTGTCAAACTCCTGACCTCAAGTGATCCACCCACCTTGGCCTCCGAAAGTGCTGGGATTACAGGCATGAGCCACTGGGCCCGGCCTCCCCCTCTCTTTTTTAGTACTTAGGTATGCTAAAAGTGGACAATACCAGAGCAGATGTTGTGGTAACTAGGTGAATCTGTTCTTTACACCCGGGTTTGCCCTGATTTCTCATTCTGTTCTTGTCTGATGCATACAGGTGTATCTAGAGAACTTGTAAACACGTTCACATTGGTTTTTTTCCATTGGCTCCTCAAAGTAGAACTATGAAGTAGGCTGCACAGATGCCAGTATTACCAGAGCACAGGTAAAAATATTAAGTAAGAAGACTTGCTTAAGATTATAAAACTAGAAATGATGGAACCGGGATCCAGTCCTAGTTTTTTGGTAAAATAAACATTTATTTTAGAATAATTTTTGAGGTATGGAAAAGTTATGAAGATAGTATACAGGATTCCTGTGTACCCTTCATCCAGTTTCCCCTAATGTTAATATCTGGTTCATTTGTGAAAATGAAGGAATTGGCCTGGATATGATTTTAACTAAACATGAGTCTCCTCAGTCTCCGTTGGTCTATGGCAGCATCTCAGTTTTGTTTTCATGGTCTTGACAGTTTTGAAGAATACTAGTCAGTACTTTGTAGAATGTCCCTTAATTTGGCTTTGTCTGGTGTTTTCCTCATGATTAGTCTGGGGTTATGGATTTTGGGGAAGAATGTCACACAGGTGAAGTGCCCTTCCTATCACATCGTATCGTGGTGTGTAGTATCCACACGATGTCCCTGGTGCTGATAACCATCACCACATGCCTTAGTTAGTGCTGGCCGGGTTTCTCCACGTAAAGTTACTATTTTTCCCTTTCCATACTCAGTTCTTCGGTATCAAGTGACTTTTTTTTTTTTAAGCGGTGGGAATTAAACTTTACCTCCTGGAATGTGTAAGCACGTATATATAATCTGCAATTCTATAAGGAAAACTTGTCCCTACTCTCCTGTTATGTATTTAATCTCTTAGATCAGTATGAACTCATAAACATTTATATTATACTTTGGTTATGATTTCAATAGCAGCATTATTTATTTTTCAGGAATTATTCCAGCTTTCACCATGGGAGCTCTTTCAAGTTGGATCCTTGGTCCATTTGACATGTGTTTTATTTTATTTTTTTTTTTGAACACTGTCTTTCTGGCACTGTAAGATGCTCTAGACTTACCTTGGATTTTTCCTGCCCTAGCTCTAGAAATCAGCCAGTTCTCCAAGGAGCAGTCCTGGTGTGCTGACTCCACGTGTATGATTCTATGTGTGATTCTGCCTTTTGACACTAAGGAAAGGATATTCTATCTTATGAATATGAAGATCAAAGTAATTTTCTAATTCAGGCTGTTGGTTTTCTTATCCCAGTATTTAAGATACCATTATTGTTCTTCACAGACTTGAAATGTCATTTTATTTTATTATTTTATTTTTGTTTGTATATTTTTTGAGATGGAGTCTCGCTCTGTTGCCCAGGCTGGTGTGCAGGGGTGTGATCTCGGCTCACTGCAACCTCTGCTTCCTGGGTTCAAGCAATTCTCCTGCCTCAGCCTCCCAAATAGCTGGGATTACAGACACCTACCACCATGCCTGGCTAATTTTTATATTTTTAGTTAGAGATGGGGTTTCACCATGTTGGCCAGGTTGGTCTTGAACTCCTCAGATGATCCACCTGCCTTGGCTTCCCAAAATGTTAGGATTACAGGTGTAAGCCACCGCGCCTGGCCGAATTTTATTATTTTATTTTTGAAACAAAGTCTCCCTCTGTCACCCTGGCTGGAGGACAGTAATGCAATCATGGCTCACTGCATGTCACCCAGGCTGGAGTGCAATGGTACTATCTTGGCTCACTGCAACCTCTGCCTCCTGGGTTCAAGTGGTTCTCCTGCCTCAGTCTCCTGAGTAGCTGGGATTACAGGTGCCCGCCACCATGCTCAGCTGATTTTTGTGTTTTTGTAGAGATGGGGTTTCACCATGTTGTTGGCCAGGCTGGTCGTGAAATCCTGACCTCAGGTGATCTGCCCGCCTCGGCCTTCCAGAGTGTTAGGATTACAGGCATGAGCCACCGTGCCCAGCTGCGAGACTCAGCTCTTAAAAGAAAATAAGGTGACTGCGCACTGTGTCGCCTGTAATCTTAGCACTTTGAGAGGCTGAGGCAGGTGGATCACCTGAGCTCAAGAGTTGAAGATCAGCTTGACCAACATGGTTAAACTGCTTCTCTACTAAAAGTACAAAAATTAGCCAGGTATGGTAGTGCATGCTTGTAATCCCAGCTCCTCGGGAGGCTGAGGCATGAGAATCACTTGAACCCAGGAGGCAGAGGTTGTGGTGAACCAAGATCATGCCGTTGCACCTCAGCCTGGGCAACAAGGGTGAAACTCTGTCTCAAAAAAATAAATAAATAAAAAGAATGAAAGGAACACTTGTATACATAATATATTGTTTTAGTTGCTGCAGAATTGCACCATTTGATCCGAAATGTGAAGATCATGTGGAAGATGCAGGAAAAAATGAATTCACATGATCTCTTTGATGTCTTCTAAAAATATTACAAATGCAGTATATTACACTGTGTGATATACACTGGTTCTCTATTACTACAGTATTATTGTACACATACTATACTGTGTTACAGATACAGGTTTTAAAACAATTTATAATTATGAGTTTAATTTTAGAACTGGTTTTATGGGTAGATGTTTTAAAGCCTGCTAATTTGCTATGATAATAGATCATTGAACTTTATTATTATTTTTAACCTAAAAGTTACTTGACTTTTACTTGTGATAGGTAAAATAATATTCTTCTAAGAGCCTTGTTGATGCTCTGTCATTTATTCCTTCAATAAATATGTTTTTCCAAACTTACTTTGGGTTATATTTCTTGAAACTAGTGAATTAAAAGTTTTACTGACTTCTGTGAGCTTGTTTCAGAATTCTCACTACATTAGATGCCTTTTGTATTTTACTGAGTCTTAGGAAGACAGAAAATTTAGCTTTTTATTTTCTTCATAAGTCCTGCAGAAGTTTTAATAAATTAGTACATGCAAAGAACTGCTTTCAAGAATGGATAAATATTTTGTAATATTCTTCAATGAAGAGAAACAGTAAAAGGTGGCAAGTTTACTTTCATAGAATGCTGGAAGGGTTACAATTGTATTTATTTAGTAATTGTTTTCACTGCAACTGGTAACTCTCAAGTTTCTCTGGGTTTTTTTTTTCCTTATCTTTTTTCTTTTTAGAGTCCCGCCCTGTCACCCAGGCTGCAGTGCAGTGGCGCCATCTTGGCTCACTGCAACCTCTACCTCCCACGTTAATGCAGTTCTCCTGCCTGAGCCTCCCATGTAGCTGGGATTACAGGCGTGTGCCACCACGCCTGGCTAATTTTTGTATTTTTAGTAGAAACAGAGTTTCACCACATTGGCCATGCTGGTCTCAAACTCCTGACCTCAAGTGATCCGCCTTCCTCATCCTCCCAAAGTGCTGGGATTACAGGCGTGAGCCACCGTGCCCAATGGTTTTTTTAAACATGTCATTTTTCTTTCAGCTCCATAGGTATGTGTATTTTAAAGTATTTGCAAATGCTTAGGTAAACATTCTTCTGTTTTCATAGGAAAGTATTCATTGAGTTAAAGTAATTTTAAAACTTCAATGTAAAACATGATTTTAAAGACATTGATGAGGAAATTGCTGTGAGAAATCGTCTGTCCCGTAAGCTCTGTGATGGCAACAAAGTATCAGGTTTTTAATTTCCACTAAGGTGTTCAATCAATAAATGGATCGATCTATATCAAAGGACATTGTTGAGTAGTCCACTTGTATTTTTTTCAACATTTTATTACCAAAATTTTAAACATACAGTAAAGTTGAGAGAATTTTGCAAGGAAGACGCATATACTCACCATCCAGGTTCTACCATTAACATTTTATTATACTTGCTTTATCACATATTTTTCTATAAGTTTATGAATATATCCTCTCACCCTGTTGCCCAGGCTGGAGTGCACTGGTGCGATCTTGGCTCACTGCAACCTCTGCCTCCCGGATTCAAGTGATTCTCCTGCCTCGGTCTCCTGAGTAGCTGGGATTACAGGCACCTGGCTAATTTTTGTATTTTTAGTAGAGATGATGTTTCACCATGTTGGCGAGGCTGGTCTTGAACTCCCAACCTCAGGTGGTCCACCTGCCTCGGCCTCCCAAAGTGTTGGGATTACAAGTGTGAGCCACTGCACTGGCCTGGTTTATTAATATATCTCATTTTGGGTACATTGCAAGGATTTTTCTGGACTATCATGGAAGTTAATTTGTATTTCTAATTTGTATTTGTGGACCGTAGTTTGAATTGGTACAAAAGAGGCGATGAGGAGTGAGTGTTAGGCATTAGGTGTAGCTGTTACTGACCTCGTATGAAGTATATTGATAACTTAAGATTTCTTAGTAATGTTCCTATGATTTTAATATTGTTTCCAGCTTTTTATATAACCTTCTGATAGAAATTCCTAGGTTGCTGCAATATCATGATGGCATGACTGCAGATTGTGCGTGTTTACTGTCGCTATTACAAATAGCTTTAACATTATTTCACATGGGGCTTCATCCTTACTATGTTTTCTGTCTAGGAGTAGCCCATCGAAGCCAGAGCAGTGAAGGAGTCAGTTCTCTCAGCAGCTCGCCCTCTAATAGCCTTGAAACACAATCTCAGTCTCTCTCACGTTCCCAGAGCATGGATATCGATGGTGTCTCATGCGAGAAAAGGTAAAGTGAAGCCAGTTTTCTTATATGCTGTTTATTTAGGGAAAGAGAAAGATCCATTCACTTTAGTCCAGTAGTCGTAAATTGCCAGCTAGAGACCATGCCATTCCTTAGCAAATTGGTGTCAAATTTATTAAATTTAAAGGTTTTATATTATTCAGAAATGTTCTTCATACTTTTGTTGTTGTTGTTGTTGTTGTTGTTGTTGTTGTTGAGTCTCGCTCTGTCACCCAGGCTGGAGTGCAACGGTGCAATCTTGGCTCACTGCAACCTCCACCTCCCAGGTTCAAGTGATTCTCCTGCCTCAGCCACCTGAGTAGCTGGGATTACAGGTGTGCGCCACCATGGCTGGCTAATTTTTGTATTTTTAATAGGGACAGGGTTTCACCATGTTGGCCAGACTTGTCTCAAACTCCTGGCCTCAACAGATCTGCCTGCCTCAGCCTCCCAAAGGACTGGGATTACAGGCATGAGCCACGGCACCTGGTCCTCTATACTTGTGTGTTAAATGTCTTTTATGAAATAATGGTGTAGTTGGTTAAAAAAAAATTCTTCTCATTTTGTAAATATGAAGTTGGCAAGCATATGCCTTTCCCTAAAACTTTTACTGTTTAATGAAATTTGAAAGTCTGGAATATTTCAGATAGGTAAGCCAAATACCCTATTTGCTTCATAAGGATTAGGGTGTCTTGAAACAGCCCTCCTGTGCTACATATGTGCCAAAAATGCGTGATAGAGTGGCTGAGGTATTGATTCCTTTAATGATTGAGCAAGTCAGACTCCTTAGACCTCGCTTCTCTGCCCTTAGCAGTCCCCTTGGTTTGTGTCAGTGGGCTAAACAGATGAAAAGGGGAATTGAGTCCGGGCGCAGTGGCTCATGCCTGTAATCCCAGCACTTTGGGAGGCCAAGACAGCCATTCACTTGAGGTCAAGAGTCGGAGACCAGCCTGGCTACATGTTGAAATCTCGTATCTACTAAAAATACAAAAATTATCGGGACATGGGGCATGCACCTGTAATCCCAGTTATTCAGGAGGCTGAGGCAGGAGAATCACTTGAACCCGGGAAGTGGAGGTTACAGTGAGCCAAGATCACACCACTGTACTCCAGTCTGAGCAACAGAGTGAGACTTTGTCTAAAAAAAAAAAAAGACTGAATTTTTCTTGATAGTTGGTAAATGATATGAATCCCAAGCAGAATAAACAAAGAGAAAGTCATATCTACACGTTTTATAGTGAAATTATAGAACACCATTGACAAAAACCTTTTTATTTATTTATTTAAATATAAACATCCCCACTTCTTGCAGAGAAAAAGACCGTTAAAGCAGCCAGAGAGAAAAGAGAGATTATCTATAAAAGCCAAATATCTCAATGATGGAGGCCAGAGGATGGCAGAATAACAGTCGAAAGAAAGTAACTGTCAACTGGGAAATGTGTACTCCTGTGGAACTTCCCCTTTTCTTTCTTTTTTCTGTCTTCTTTTTTATTTTATTTTATTTTTTATATTTATTTTTTTTGAGACAGGGTCTCACTCTGTCACCCAGGCTGGAGTGCAGTGGTGCAGAATCTCGGCTGACTGCAGCCTCTGCCTCCAGGATTCAAACATTCTCATGCCTCAGCCTCCCTAGTAGCTGGGACTTCAGGTACATGCCACCACGCCTGGCTAATTTTTGTATTTTTTTGGTAGAGACGGGGTTTCACCGTATTGGCCAGGCTGGTCTTGAACTCCTGACTCTTTTTCAAGACAGGTTATCACTCTTTTGCTCAGGCAGGAGTACATTGCTACAGTTACAGCTCACTGCAGCCTTGCGAACTCCTAGGCTCATGCAGTCCTCCCACCTCAACCTCCAAAGTAGCTTGGACTATGGGCATGTGCCACCATACCTGGTTAGTTTTTCAATTTTTGGTAGAGACAGGGTCTCCTTATGTTGCCCAGGCTGTTCTCAAACTCCTGGCCTCAAGTGGTCTTCCTGCCCTTCCAAAGTGCTAGAATTACAGGCATGAGCCACCACGCCTGGCTTGGAACTGCTTAAAGCAAAGGGAAATGAAGACATTTACAGATTTAGACAAAAAACAAGCTGGGCCTGTTTTTTGATTTTTGGGTTTTTAAAAAAATTTTTAATTTTAGTGGGTACATAGTAGGTATATATGTTTAAGAGGTACCTGAGATATTTTGGTACAGGCATGCAATGTATTGTAATCATATCAGTGAAAATTGGGTGTCCATCCCCTGAAGCATTTATCTTTTTTGTTACAAACAATCAAATTATGTCTTTTATTTATTTATTTTTTGGAGACAGAGTCTCACTCTGTCTCCCAGACTGGAGTGCCGTGGTGCAATCTTGACTCACTGCATCCTCCGCCTCCCAGGTTCAACCATTTCTTATACCTCAGTCTCCCGAGTAGCTGGGACTACAGGCACATGCCACCACACCTAGCTAATTTTTGTATATTTAGTACAGACAGGGTTTCACCATGTTGGCCAGGCTGGTCTTGAACTCCTGACCTCAAGTGATCCACCACCCCCAGCCTCTTTTAGTCATTTTTAAATGTACAATTAAATTATTATTGACTATAGTACCTCTGTTGTACTATCAAATACTAGATCTTATTCATTCCTTCTGACTTTTATTTTTGGTGCCCATTAACCATCCCTACTTCCCACTGCCTTGAAAAAGTTTCTGGTAACCAGCCTTCTATTCTCTTTCTGCTTGAGTTCTCTCATGATTTTGCCCTAATTCCAATGATCAGTTTTACACATTTTTTCCAATAATTTTTAAAAAAATAATGTACACTTCAACTCAATTTATGAGGCTAATGTGACGCTAATATTAAAACCATACAAGAATAATGTAAAAGGAGAAAAGTAACTATATGATACATATACTCATGAATATATTTGCAAAAATCTTAAAATGCTGACAAATTAAATACTGCAATACATAACAACAACAACAGCAAAAAAACGGCAAAACTATTCTGTGGGGTTAGATGTCAGGGCAGTAATTACTGTGAGCCAGAACAGCAGGGATTGAGAGGATCACAACAGGGCTTTTGGAGTACTGGTAATGTTCTGTTTCCTGATCTGGGTGCTGATTACATTGGTATGTTTACTTTGTGGAAGTATATTTGGTCAAACATATCTGTGCACATTTCTGTACACGTAATTTTTTTTTTTTGAGACAGAGTCTTGCTCTATCACCCAGGCTGGCATGCGGTGCATTTTTGTATTTTTAGTAGAGATGGAGTTTCACCATATTGGCCACGCTGGTCTCGAACTCCTTGCCTCAAAGGATCTCTGCCTCAGCCTCCCAAAGTGCTGGGATTACAGGTGTCTTATATTTCAATTAAAAGTTTGCTTTAAAATAATACAATATAATATGATAAATTGATTTTAGGAATGCAGGGATGCATTGACATTAGAAAATCTGTAAATATTATCTATCATATTGTATGTTAAAAAGAGAATCTTTATAATGTTGGTAGTTGCAAGAGTTTGATAAAATTCCACATTAATTCATGATAGTAAGCAAACGAGGAACAGAAAGGAGTATCCTTAAACTCAACAGTGTGGCACAGACAAAGTTCACCAAATATTCCACATGCTCCCCAGCGTTTCCCATTCTCTTTTACAGTTAGTTAGATTGGGGCCAAGTGACTAGCTCTGTCCAGTAGACTATGAACTAGAGTGACATGTGTCACTTTTAGATGAAGGCAGTTGAGCCGATCTTCCTCCTCCATCCCTCTCTTCTCTTGCTCCAGTGACCTTGGAGGCTGTGTATTGCAGATGGCATAGATTAAAGATGGAGTAAGGATGCTTCACTCTCATCAGACTTTGTGTAAGCAAGAACTAAATCCTTACAGTGTTAAGCCTCTAAGATTTCAGAGGATATGTGTTACGACAGTATAGCCTGTCTTACTCTAATATAAAGGGCATCTACCAAAAAACTACAGTAGCTCTCATATTCAGTGGTGAGAAGTTAGCATCATTTTCTGTAAAATCAGCAATATGAACAAGGATGACTGCTATTTCTTCTTGTATTTAGCAGTACAGTAAAACAAGTAAGGATTGGAATGGAAGAAACAGCAGTTATAATTTGCAGATAAATTATTTACATGGTGGCCGGGTACAATGGGTCACGCCTGTAATCCCAGCACTTTGGGAGGCTGAGGCGGGCGGATCACAAGGTCAGGAGTTCGAGACCAGCCTGGCCAACATGGTTAAATCTCTTGTCTACTAAAAATACAAAAAAATTAGCTGGGCATGGTGGCACATGCCTGTAATCCCAGCTACTCGGGAGGCTGAGGCAGGAGAATTGCTTGAACCTGGGAGGTGGAGGTTGCAGTGAGCTGAGATCACACCGCTGCACTCCAGCCTGGGTGACAGAGCAAGACTGCGTCTCAAAAAAAAAAAAAGATTATTTACATGGTAAACTTTCTATGTATAAATAAACAAGTTGCTTATAAGAAGTGTATATTTAAAATCAGTTACATTCCTGTCTGCCAACAACAAAAAATTAGAAAGCTTAGTTTTTAAAAAGGTACCATTCACAATTTCATTAAAAAGTATTAATGTATGGTACCTTGGAATAAATTTAGTAAAAGAAATGTAAAATTTTTTGGAGAAGAGTATTAAAGTTTACTGATAGTCCTTAAAGAAGGTCTTAATACTTGGAGAGTAATAAAAACCTCAGTAACATAATTATATTACTTCTCCCTAATTTGATCTCTGAGAGTCAAATAAATTCTGGTCAAAATCCCAGGAGGGTTTTAAAGGAATTCCTCAGGCTGATTCTTAAGTACGTGTAGAAGAGGAAAGAGCAAGGGATGGCTAAGACCCCTTAAAGTAGAAGAATAAGGTGGAGACATTGACCTAGCAGATGTCAAGACTTTGAAGTTTTACTAATTCAGACAGAGGGATATTGGTCAGGAACAGACACATTGTCCAACAGAACAGAAATTAGTCATTTCTCATTAATGAAAATTGGACATGTGACATAGATTTCACATTAATGTAAAAAGGATGATCTTTCCAATAAATGGTGCTAGAGCAATTGTGTAATCGGGGGAAATAATATGTACTTAACAGTTTCTGTAATAAGGCTTCAGTTGAGATTTTATTTTCTTAATTACATTTTTTAAAATTTTTATTAAATTTTTTTTTTAGAGACAGAGTCTTGCTATGCTGCCTAGGCTGGAATACTGTGGTTATTCACAGGCACAGTAATAGTGCCTATAGCCTCAAACTTCTGGGCTAAAGTGATCCTCCAGCTTCAGCCTCCTTAAGTAGCTTGACTATAGGCGCATGCCACTGTACCTGGCCTGGTTGATGTTATGTCATTTAAAAATAATAAAGAACCTACTTTAATGATACACTTTTTAAAAGTGAGACCAAGAAAATGACAACTTAGGAAAAATATTTTCAATATGTATGAGAGACAGAGTGTTTAGATCCTAATTTATGAAGAACTCTTAAAAATTAATAAGAAAAAAGATGGACCATCATCATTTTGCTTTCCTGATTGATTTAATTGATATATATGTATTTTTAAATTTAATTGATATTTTAAAACTTTTTCTCAACCAGCAGCTACAGTGACATTGTATGGATTTATAAAAGGTAAAAGGCTTGTCTTTTGTACTTTAAGCATGTCCCAGGTAGATGTGGATTCAGGAATTGAAAACATGGAAGTTGATGAAAATGATCGAAGAGAAAAACGGAGCCTCAGTGATAAGGTTGGTAAGCGATGAAGCCCTTGGTACAGGTAATATAAATAAAACCATTTCATGTCTTGTATGTGTAGAGTCTGTTAGCGTGGGGCCACTCCAAATCAGGAAGTCCTAGGCAGGTGATTATTTTTATTTTTTTTGAGGAAAAATGAATAACCTAGATTACCCTTATTCATGGAAATGTAACTCACTCCTTTGATCTGATGATATCCATCTGTTTCTGATTCAGGGCCATGGTTTTATCAGTAAATTTAGTTTATAATAGGAGCAATTTAGAGGTAATTAGAGTTCTCTCTCTTGATCTTTTGCTTTCAAACAAGTAGGTCATCACATCTTTAGCAGTATTCTGAGGGAAATGACTGGGAATGAAGCAAGAATACGTAAAATCCAGTAGCCAAGTGGAAAGTTTTTGAAAACATGAAGCCTTTATGTTTGATTACCACCTGAGCTTAGTGCTCTGTATTTAGGGTGTGTGTGTATGTTTATATAGATAGATAATTATGTCACTTTCTGTTGAGTAAATTATTAGGAATCCTTTAGCAACACATGTTAATGATTATTAGAAGTAGCATTGTAAACAAAAACAAAAATAAAAAAGACAAAGGAAAAAAAAAAGAAGCACTGTAGCCTCGTAGTGGTGCAGTGCTTTATTTTGTATAGTTCTTTAACGTTGACAGAATTATATATGACATTTTATCTGTGATGGCATGTAATGAGAAATGTTCCATTTCTGAAAATTTTCTGGAGGAAAATTGATTATGCACCTAGAATGTTAACCTGGTCCTATGGAATTCAGAAAAGTAAATAGGATATGTACATCTTCTGTCGCATTTTTTTTCTTGGTGACTTTTGATAATGCCTTTGCTCTTTTTTTTTTTTTTTGAGACAGGGTCTCACTCTGTCACCCAGGCTAGAGTGCAGTGGCATGATCTCGGCTCACTGCAACCTCTGCCTCCTGGGTTGAAGTAATGCCCCTGCCTCAGCCTCCCGAGTAGCTGGGATTACAGGCGCCCGCCACCACGCCTGGCTAATTTTTTTATTTTTAGTAGAGACCAGGTTTCACCATGTTGGTCAGGGCTTGAACTCCTGACCTCAGGTGATCCACCTGCCTCGGCCTCCCAAAGTGCTGGGATTACACTTGTGAGCCACTGCACCTGGCCACCTTTGCTCTTTTATGCTCCCCATAGATTGTATTGTAAGCTCATGAGACTTAGATGTTATAATTTTTGATGTCATAGTAACAGGCCTACTTTTCCCCTAATCAGTGGGTGAAAGGTTTCATGCATTTTAAAAATACCATCACTAATAATGAATTAAATCAGAATAACGTATTTCTATTGAAGTACCTAACTCATACCTCTTATTTTAAATTGACCTGTAAGTCTTCTTCTTCACCAGGAGCCTTCCTCGGGCCCTGAAGTGTCTGAAGAGCAGGCCTTACAGCTGGTCTGTAAGATCTTTCGTGTCTCTTGGAAGGACCGGGACAGAGATGTCATCTTTCTTTCTTCTCTTTCTGCACAGTTTAAGCAGAACCCAAAAGAAGGTAGGAATCTAGCTCAGCAGTCTTACTACAGAGTATTTAACAAGAAAATGAGATGTGAGAGCTTTTCCTCCTCCATTATCCACATTCACGCCATCTTGCTCTTGGGTTGTATTTTTGATAACAGGGAAACTTCTTGATGAGGACACCGCTATTTGGCCACTTTCTTCCCTTTCCACTGATCTTATTGATAGCTTATTTTTCACTTTATGATTTCTACAAAACTATGTAAATAAGTTAATGGTCTCCATTTTCTCAGGGTTGGAATTTTTCCCTTTATTGTAAGAAGGTGCTTAGAGCATAACCTCCTTTTTTTTTTTTTTTTTTTTTTGGTGAGATGGAGTCTCACTCTGTCACCAGGCTGAAATGCAGTGGCTCAGTCTCGGCTCACTGCAACCTCTGCCTCCTGTGTTCCAGCAGTTCTCCTGCCTCAGCCTTCCAAGCAGCTGGGACTACAGGCGCATGCCACCACACCTGACTAATTTTTGTATTTTTAGTAGAGACAAGGTTTCACCATGTTGGCCAGGATGGTCTCCATCTCTTGACCTCGTGATCCGCTCGCCTCGGTCTCCCAAAGTGCTGCAATTACAGGCTTGAGCCACCGATCCCAGCCTTACCTTCTCTTATGAAGTAGAGATATACTGGGTGGTCTCTGGGGATCCTGAGAGATTTGTTCTGTATGACCCTACCTGCTGTAGGTGCCTATGAAGCCATGTATAGACAGTGGAATTGATCTGTTTGGTTAAATTGCTTAGCAAGATGGAACATAATGACATTTTGCTTTGTTTCTGGTGTTCAACTGTAAGAGGCCCCACTTGTAACAAAATAATAGAACTCTTAGCAAGATATCAGCATCATAGGGTATTATGATTTTTCTTTACAGCAGTCATTTGGAATGCAGCAGAGGTATGGGAGGTATGCTGGAGCAGTTTTTTTGCCTCTCACTGCAATATAACCTCCCTCATGGTAGGGATTTTTGTCTGTTTTACTCATTGATGTATCCCCAATGCCTAGAAAGATATCTTACACAAAATAGTCCCTCATAGATACATTTTAAATGGATGAGTGAATATCAAGAAGATTGCCTTTTTCTTTTCTATGATGCCTATCTTCTGGGGAGGGGGAAAAAAAGTCCTTTGTGTTTCTGGAGGGTAGATAAGACTATTTCTGATTTTACTGGCATCTTCTTATTAACTCTGCTCATGGAGCAGACGATGTATCTTAAGACTCTGCTACTTGTTATTATAAATCTTTTTTTTTTTTTAAGATGGGGTTTCACCATGATGGCCAGGCTGGTCTTGAACTCCTGACCTCAGGTGATCCACCCACCTCGGCCTCCCAAAGTGCTAGGATTACAGGCGTGAGCCACCGCGCCCGGCCTCTTATTATAAATCTTAAGATTCCAAATCTGTCTTACACATGTAAGTGGTAATTTTAAATAACCAAATCAGATAAAATTTCCACGAGTTAAATTTTTTTTAGTGGTATTTAAAATGTATCTAAAGGCCAACAGTAAATCAGCTGGGAGCTGCAAAGATTAAGAAGGAAGCTAGACTAGCGTTTGCTCCTGAAAGCCAAATGGTGACTAGATATTGGACTCTTTATAAAATCTTTTGAACCTTGGACTTAATAGTTTTATTACTAAATATAAAATGTATCTAGACTAAGAAATATTAACCCAGTTGTATTTGTAGAATACTAAAGTAACCTCTGTGGTTGGGAGTAGCTTCTTTTTTTTTTTTTTTTTTTTTTTTTTTTGAGACAGGGTCTCACCCTGTTGCCCAGGCTGGAGTGCAGTGGCATGATCTCAGCTCACTGCAACCTCCACCTCCCAGATCTCCTGCCTCAGCCTCCTAAGTAGCTGGGATTACAGGCATTTGCCACCACACCCGGCTAATTTTTGTATTTTTAGTAGAGATGGGGTTTTACCGTGTTCGTCAGGCTGGTCTTGCACTCCTAACCTTGTGATCTGCCTGCTTTGGCCTCCCAAAGTGCTGTGTTTACGGCCGTGAGCCATCATGCTCGGCCTAGCTTCTTTTTACGGTTAATATACATTAGCGTTAACTCTCATTGACTGTACCACAATATTTTTTTCTTAATCAACTTTTAATTTTGGAATAGTTTCAGCTAATGTAAGGAGTTCCTGCATATACTTTACCCAGTTCCCCCTGATGTTAATATCTTATGTAAGCATGGTACCTCTGTCAAAACTAAGAAATGATTACTAACTAAACACAGGCTTTATTTAAGTTGCAGCAGGTTTTCCGCTAATATCCTTTTTTCCATTCCAGAATCCAAACCAGGATACTGCATTGAACCACTCGGGGTCGGTTTGGCTTCTTTGAGGTCTGTATCCATGAAGAACTGTGTGTAACCTGTTCTTTATTCTCTTTCCAACAGTGTTCTCCGATTTTAAGGACTTGATTGGTCAGATTTTAATGGAAGTGCTGATGATGTCCACTCAGACTAGAGATGAAAACCCATTTGCCAGTCTGACAGCCACATCACAGCCAATTGCTGCAGCAGCACGGTCACCGGACAGAAATCTCATGCTAAACACTGGCTCCAATCCGGGAACAAGCCCCATGTTCTGCAACGTGGGTTCCTTTGGTGCCAGCTCTTTGTCTAGGTCAGTGCGGTTCTCTTTGCACATCTAACTGCTAATAAAAGAGTCATGAAGTACACAGGTGAAGGGAATATTCGTTTACAATGTTGATCTGTGCCATAGAGGGTATGGCATGTATCATATTTGGGGAGGTGGTTTTAGTCACTGAGAGTGGAACTCTCTTTTTTAGATTGTTATTTTTTGGCTCTCTGGTTAAGCTATTGGTAGATTAAATTTTAGAACCAGTTGGCTGTGTGTACTACATCATTCTTTGAAAGGGGGCCTTTATTGTCTTGTAAGTGTAGCCTCTAGATCAATAGAGCAATTAGATTATAATTATTTAGATGTTTATCTGATGGATCTGTATACTTAAACTGAAATGATTCTATCCTTTAAAAGCTTGATGGTTTCTCTTTTAGTTAGTTATCTCAAATTTTTCTTTGATTTTTCTCTTCTTTCCTCCCTTTTCTCAACTCATTTAGCCTCTATGAAACTAGTCCGGCTCCCACTCCCAGTTTCTGGAGCTCTGTGCCCGTGATGGGCCCATCTTTTGCCTCACCTTCCCGTGCAGCCACCCAGTTGACTGTGCCTTCCACTCCCCTCAGTCCTCACAGTGCAGCCTCTGGAACTGCTGCAGGAAGCCAGCCCTCATCCCCTCGGTATCGCCCCTATACTGTCACTCACCCGTGGGCATCCTCAGGCGTCTCCATTCTGTCAACCTCCCCAAGTCCCCCCGCTCTCACCAGTAGCCCCCAAGCAGTGCCCGCCAGCAGTTCCAGACAGAGACCCAGCAGCACGGGTCCACCCCTACCACCCGCCTCACCCAGTGCCACGAACAGACGCCCCTCCTCCCTGAGGATCTCTCCTAGGTATTTATCCCGCAGGAGAATTGCGTGTGTGTTTGCCGTGCAGAGAAAGGAGATTAACATGGTTTGGAAGAACTGCTGTGTGACACTGACTCTGTTTAATTGTTGTTGTTTTGGGTTATTAACCTGTGTGGCTAACTAGTTTGGTAGGCATGTACCCTGAGATCATGCCGGAAAGTTTGGGTTGCTCTATTGTGAGTCCCTTTCTTCCCTTTGAGAGTTGGGGGTCACAGGAACCCTTTTTGGCTTTTTGTCCTGTTGCCAGTGGTAATTGAAATGGAGTCAGACCAACAGGGTGTGGGAGCAAATCTAGGCCTGGTGTTTTTTACTTCTGGTGAGTGGGGTGGGTCGGTTCATGCCCTGACATGTTGAGTTTTAGTTATGCCTAAGTTCAGTCTCTTAGAAGGAAGCAATATCAGAATTCCACGAATCCAGTGGCCCCTTCTCTCAAATGTACCTATATGTGTTTCTATAATTTAGGTGAATTATGTTTCTGCATGGCAGTGGACAGAAGTTTTAGTGTAAGATTTATTTAAAAGGTCAGCATTTGCAAAAGTTTCTCCACCTCTTGTTTTTTCTTTGTTCTCTGATGGCCTTTTTTGCTTTTGTTGTGGTAGTATGTACGACAATCCTTTCTCCTTCCTCTTCCTCGCACTTTCTGGGGACAGTAGTGATGAAGAAGATGAAGAAGATGATGATGGTGATGGTGATGGTGATGATGAAGGTGGTGGTGGTGGTGATGATTTTTCTTGTGTCCAGTTTGGGTCCAGGTATCAGAGGAATGGAGTCTTACCCCTGCATGTGCATAGATGCTTAGGAACTAACTTTTATAAACTCTAACAAGGGGTGTGCTTTGAATCCAGGCAGGATAGGGTCAAATGAGGTGGGCTTGAGAGTATATTGACATGTTCAGACCTTTTCATGGGATAAAGTAGCACATAGGAGAACTAACTTCCTTCCCTCCTTCCCCTCCCCCCTCCCCTCCCCTCCCCTCCCCTCCCCTCCCCTCTTCTCCCCTCTTCTCCCCTCTTCTCTGTTTTTTCTCTTTCTTTTCTTTCTTTCTCTTTTTTTTTCTGACAGAGTTTCACTCTTGTTGCCCAGGCTG